>ML795095.1:363075-378816 GCA_009831015.1 Picea engelmannii
CACTCTCAAACCTCGTAGATCTGAATTCTTCACTAAATGGTGTGCCCCACTGGATGACTGAAACCCTAGCTGGTTCGGCCCTGATGAAGGAGGCCTCCAAATGCTCTGAAACTCTCCAAGAATATAGATCGGGCTATGAGAATTCCATGGGAGACGTTTCGGGCTCAGATCTCAAGCAGATCTCCCTAGATCTGAGTTTTACTAAATCACAGGACGTCCCCTATGGCTCCACGACGTCCCAATCTGCAGACAAATATAGAATGATGATAACCCTTCAGAAAATCCCTCAAACTGATGGCCCTACCCCTGCAAAAAAAACCCAACTGTCGGAATGGCCCTAGGCCCTCAGGATAAGCTGGATCGAACCTCCCTCGATAAACTGGCCCTGAGACTAGAATGGTGTGGAGGAGTCTTTCATCCCCGAGACCAAGTTGTGGAACAAGGTGAGTGGATATTTCACCACTGAGTTGATCACAAGGGTTTGTACAGCAAAACCCCCAAACTGAATGCTCAAGATCAATAGCAAATGCTAATCCAAAACCAGAATGTGTAATAGGTGCACCCCAGCCTCTTACTTATACTTTTCCTTCTAATTCTCTGTTGAGTTAGGTTAACTCCCAGGGTTAATGTTCTATTCTTCTGTTGAGTTATATTTTACTCCTTTCCTTTTCCTTTCTTAAGTCAACTTAAAAATATAACTTTTAACTTCTTGACTTTTCCCCCCTTCAGTGTGAGACTATGACCTAGTGGGGGTGCCCAGGCCAATTGAGTCTCCTCATTACCTCTCTAAGAGGTGGGGTACATTACATACTCAAATGGGGTGCACCCAAATAGAACAAGGGAAAGCATGGTAAATTTGCATCCCTCTGGATTGGACCCTTCAAACGTTCCGAGACATTTCCAAATAACACTTATAGATTGCAAAATTTGGAGGGGGATGAAGTTTTTGGTGTCCCTGTTAATGGGAATTTCCTTAAAAAAATCTTTGTTTGATCTGTGCATGGCTCATCCACATCATTGTACATATCATTTTCTTTCTATTTTAGTAGTTGACTCCACAAACAAACAATAAGGAGACTAAATCTGTGAGTTCTTGGCATCTCACAGAGAGTAGGCCTTACCCCATGGAGCCAAGTGTTATCACAAAGGTTTGTAAAGGGGTGTTTTTCCCTTAGGAAGAGACACCATAGCGAGAAATGACAAGAAATGGGCTAAAAACCCACTTATGCTAAGTTTTTGGTGTCCAGGTGCATCATACTAAGGGGCGCATATATCTGAGCGGCTAAGATCTACATGCTCAGATCTACGGCGCAGGATCCATATCAGACCCCCCCCCCCAACCTTCTACCTTTAATGGGGGGGTCTGATTTGGTGGTTTTTGAGTGCGGGCCCCCCACCATCGTGGCTCTTCCTTGTTAACTCAGACCACCCCAGACCCACCCCACCCCACCTCTTACCACTTCCCCCCCCCCTCCGATTAGACCACTTACCTCCTCCACTTACCAACCACTTATCCTGTTGACACCTTCTCCCCACTCCATCTCTCTCCTCTACCTGTCACATATCTCGCTCCCCCTCAACCTTTCGATACCACACACCTATCCTCCACTCACTGTCCCACCTTCATACCTAACCCTCTTACCTCCTACCATGTGTATTCCACTCACCCCCATGTCATATCTCCCTTTTTCTTCTGCCTCTCCCCCCCGCCATATGTCTCCCACATCCTACACCTTAGTTGGCCGATCCTACCTCACCCAGCCACTGGATCTTCCCTTCCACTTCCACGTCACTTCTCTGTGCCTCCTCTCCTCCACACCTTTACATCTCAGCATCCACATTCGGTCGCCTACACTTTCCTGGTCGCCACCTTGCTGCTTGTAGTTTTCCACCTGGCCACCGAGTGTACGCCATAGCTTGTTGAGTTTTCACCATTCATCTTGTGAGTGCCTTCTTGTCAGGATACTTCTTTTGTCTTCCAATTGTCTCGGCTAACATCCAGTAGAGCATAGGCGTAAAAATAAAGGTCGCCACATCTTCCAGTTGCAGGCATTGAATCTGTCCACTCAGATCCTGATGAAGCAGTTAATGTAAACATGGAAGGTGGGTGAGACATCATCTCCTTCATTAAATAGAAACTAGAAAAGGACAAACGCAGAAGTAGAAAATCAGTCGAGACTAACAGATATTGTGTCTGATAGAAGACTCCATGGGCTGTCTGACCAACGTATGCATGCACAGCCTAACAGAGAATCTCATCAATGCAAATCTTTGAAAGCATGACAGGATCGCCTCAGGCATTCAGAGCTCGTTCAGAGTATATTTAATCATTTTTACATTTTTTTTAGGTTCGATGGTAGATCTACACTCCTAATTTGTAAAGTTTTAGTAAAGCCTCTAGTTCTCTAGTTATGCATGACATTTTGAGACTTCTTGTTTAATAATAGTCAGCCTTCTTCCCCATCTCTTTTGCCTCTGATACTGAAATCTCAGGCATGGATGATCCAGTCGAGTTGTTGTGATTGTGTTGCAATGTATGTTTGATTTCAGTGTTGTTGTAACATTTTCGGTTTCTTGAAGCTCTGAATCAAGAGGATCTTGTCTTCATAGTTTTTCTCTCATCAGGTTGTTGGAAGGCCAGATGCCCATAGTAGTCCTTTACATTTTATCCTCAAGTTCTGCCCCCTACTCACCCTTACTACAACTTAGTGACTGAAGTTAGATCAATACCTCATCTTCTTATGCATACCAGACCAGTTTTTTGAGTTAAAGCGATATAATCCTGAGTCTGCATCCATTAGACCTCCTTTAAATTTATTTATTGTGACATAAAAACTGATGGGTACTAGGCTTACCTCTGCTGAAATCTAGAGGTGACTTCTAGTGCTAACATATCCCACTTGATGTATTTCATTATGGAATTCCTTCTCGACAACCCTCTAAAATTCTTGTAAATAAATAAATATGCAACTGCAATAAAGTCATTATCTTCTAAGTAACTAATTGCAAACAATTTATATTCAATTTTAGATTCAAAATAACATACATATAATATCATCAGAATCATAAAATAACACAAAGAATCGGACAAGAATGAGATTTCTTTTATTGATGATAGAAAAAGGGGTTGGTTACAACCTGTAACCATTGTGGCACCGTCCTAGAACTAGGCTCCAAGTTCCTTCACCCAAAGAAGAAAAAATATAGGAATGTCTCCAACACTCTGCACTATAGCAGGTCCAAGTAATACAAAAGGGTTCTTCCTGACAAGATAAGGCAAATTCAAATTCAATAAATAAGGGTTTCCAATAAGAGGAGAAAATATCATACACTAGGGAAACATGTCACTTGCAGGATAATGTACAAAAGGATAACATAATGGTGCATTTCTTAGCCATGTTTTTCCTCCACACCAAGGCTCTCCTTTATACTCCATTTTGATTGTTGGGGTCATTATGTAAGGGATTTAGGAAGCTAGGGAATGAAAATCCCATAAACTCCACCCAAAATGTCAAGATTATATTTTTTTGAGCCAAAATTAACATGTACACAGGTTGCTAATAGGGAACCTGCATATGTACATGAGTTTCTTTAAGGAAAGTCACATACACTTTGATAAATGGGGTTTTTAAATAAGTTTTTGAGGAGGACAAAGGGGGTTTTAGTCCTGCAAGTGGCGAAAGGGATGTAACATAGGACCGTGAGTCATCATATGCATGTATAGTGGAAAATGACACTATAACAAATGAACCCTAATGTGTGAATTCAGAAGAGCAATTGATAACCGAAATACATTACAAAAGTCATGATATCGTGGAGGGGCCAATGGGTAGGAGTAGTTGAAGACCAATCCTAGAACAATACCTACAACAAAAATAAGTAAGATACTCTCTTCTCAAGTGAGGAATTCTCATGCTTGAGTATGATGTAATCATGGACACTAACCACATACACTGCGGATCCATGAATGATATAAATATAACTGATGTCCATAGCCACAGAAAAATACATGGTGGATCCATGCAAATGTAGATAATATCCATGAGTAGATACATAGTGGAGTTATATCTCAAGACCAAATTAGAGGATATGTGGAACCAAATGAGTGAATAAATTGATTTTTTGCAAGTACAATCAATATAAGTCGATTAGGAGCAAAAAATAGGTGATGCTCCTACTTCACCCAAAGTATTCAATTTGATCATCGTGGTACCAGTCAACACTATGTGAATAAATTAGTTGAAGTTGAACATAATGAGACATCATTTGATTACTAGTCATTGATGTATACCATTAAAAATGTGATACAACTCATTGTTGATGATAATGGGAGTCAAGGTACCCATTACAATCTAACAAGTGAGAATAAATTATCTGATGTCGAACACCTAATAGAATCTATCAATCAGGGGACATTGATGTATTCCCACTATTAATAATGAGGGAACCTATTATTGATGACTACAATCCCCAATGTACTAATAAATACTCTATATCCCTATCCCAGAGATAGTGATGCAGGAGCATCGCTCCAAGCCAACTACGTGCCAGCCAACCAACACATCAAGCGTGCATTCAATGGAAGGAGAGAGACGCAGCCCTCTCATTTTTCAAAATTTGAAAATTGCCTTAAATGGTTGTAAGGCTGAGATATAGATTCAATTCGGATTAGATGGCCCATTCAATGTAATTCATTGTAATTAATGAGAGTTGGTGAGGATGGAGGGAAGCACTCGAGGAGCCCCCTTTTGTAAAAAGATCTTCTTTTTGTTTTTTAAGTTTGGGGAGTAGAATATAGAATAGGATAGATAGGAGAGGAGATCCGAGACTCTGTTGCAGTCTGAGCTCGAACACATTGTAATCAAGCATTCTTGATTATTACAAACATAGCAGTTTTTCCTACATGTTGTTCTTCATGTGTTTGTGAGTTCATGAATGAATGTCTCTATGTGTTGATGATATGTTGTGGATGTATGTGTAGTTTACATTTGCAAGTTACAAACAGGAGTCGTTTTTTGTTGAGTTCTTTGATTTTCATGTTTGGGTTCTTTGTGGCTTCATGCAAGAGTGCATGACAGAGTACTACAGTCTCTGCAAGCCAGTGCAAGGAGTGCACTTCTGAATTCTGCGGAATTTCAGACAAAGACGTGCTAGGAGGGCGCACCAGCTAAACTCAGTGACTCAAGGAGGAAGCCTCAAGGTTATTGAATACCTTGAACGAGAAACTGTGCAGAGGAGAGCACAGAGAGGCAATATAGAACATATGAGGTTCTGTAGAGCTCTGCCAAGAGGGCATCGAGTGAGTACAAGGAGTGCATAGGAGGAACTCTATTTCGAGTTCAGGGAAGACAGAACTACTGCAGGTTTTGTAGAGCTCTGCCAAGAGGGCATTGGGTGAGTGCATAGAACACACCGAGAAGAACTCTCTTTCAAGTTCTGAGGAAAGGGAAGTGTCGAGTTCAAAGACACTTACAGAGTTACTGAACACTCTATGGGCTCTGCAAGGTTTTCATTAAGAAAATGAGCGCCAAGAGGGCGTGAAGCATTTCTTTTCAAGAAATACTTTGGATCTGAGATTGAGGAAATCTCAGCAGCACAAGGAGTGTGTGCGGGTGGACTTATTCTAAGTCCTGAAGCTTAGGAGGAACAGTGGCTTTGCGCACAGAGAAACATAAGAAAGGAGCAGGAGGTCGAGAAACCTTTCAAGGTTTCTGAGTTGACTAAGCTCAGGAGGGGAAGCATTTCTATAATGCAAATGAGACCTAGGAACCAGGCTTGTAAGGGAAGCATTGAAGGCCAAGACCTTCGCGCATCAAATTTCTTCCAAGAGAAGGGAAGAGGTACAAGCTCAGGAGGAGGAGCTACAGTTGTTGGTGGATCAGTTGTGGAAGGCAAGATTTGGACCATTGGATTAGTGTCCAAATAGGAGGATCACACATAGGAGGTGATCATGTCTAAGGAATCATATCTGGGAGTGAGGATCAACGTCTATTGATCTCGAAGTAAGGGGCATGCCTTTTAAGTTTTTGGCATTTTGCAGACCAGGAAACATAAGAGGGAGAGTCCTTTGACTCCCAGAGACATGGAACTGCAAAATCGTGCCAGCCATTGGATCTAGAGCATAGTGGCATGAGAGCTGTTAGATCAAGGATATGTGCACAGGGTTTAGTCCCTAGGAGGTGCACAAAATATCATATCATGACCGTCAGATCTCGTGTAATGGACCGATATACATCAGATCTGGAAAGGGGAGAATGAGGTTTAACCCTCGTAGAAGCAAAGGAGAGGACTCAACAAAATCCCAATATCATCGTGAGCATCCACAGGAGGACACGTGGAAAGTGGTCAAGGTTTTGGGAAAAGGCCCGAAAGATTTCGAGTCCTCGATCAAGTTAGATCGTGGTCGTCGGTTCTAGAAGGACTGGGCCATTGATCTCTCAGAGGGAGAGATTTCATCATTTCGTGAACTGGGGATTCAAAGGACAGAGAACAGGGGGAACACTTGCATCGTGATTTCCCAAATTGTGAAAGCTAGTAGCACTTTGATGTTAAGCGCGTAGTCACAAAGTGGTGGTCACATGGATGAAGGCTAAGGGAGGAGCCAAAGCCCATTAGGCCCTTTTTGGTATTTTGGGACCCAGGTGTTCGAGAGGCAAGGAGTCAGGAGACATGGATTCCCAACTCGTGAAATCGTGAAACGATCGTGGTCATCAATCGAGGAGCACGTAGAACCGTCATATCTGGTTTGGGGAAGGACTGAGATCTGGTGTTTCAAGAGGCAAAGGGATGGGGCTCTTGAACGTCGAAGTCCTGAACCATGAAAGGAACCTTTTGGCATTAGTGCATGGCCATGAGGAAGTGGTCACATGGAGAGAGGTTAAGGGAGTATCCAATAACCTCAACCCTTTTTCGGGTTTCAGCAATTAGAAGGACAAGGAGCCTGGGAGAGCTCGCATGCAGGAGTCTTGAAACCCTGAAATGCAAAAGGAGTGTTGTTTAAGCCTTGGGTCATAGCCCGAGGTCACCAGATAAGAAGGGTCTAGTTGGAAATGAGTCAGTGTCGAGTTATGTGTTGGTTCATAACAGAGAAGGGCATCGAAAGCTAAGCGTGTGCATAGGTTTTTTCAAGGCTTGTGCCAGGGAATTAAAGGGACCTGTGGATTTGTTCAAGGGGTTCCAACAGGAGACCGGAGAGCCATTTCAGCTCAAAATTTGGAACGATCCAGAGACCGGGAGGTCAGTGGACCCTACTGAGATAGGGGGTCTGCATCAGTTGTGGTATCAGAGCCTGATTTTGTCTTTATATTTTAGGAAAAAGAGGAAGTGAGATGAATAAGAGCTTATAGGAGATAGGTCAAAGGTGAAGTTTGTTGCAGTACGCAACAGTCAAATGGTACAGTCAGGTGGACTGTAGGAGATGCTGGAAGTGCTCTCAGTTGTAGAGTGACAGTAGCAGACTTGCTAAGAGGGCAGGTAGAAGGCAGAATATGGCTACTGAAGGTCATGGATGTGGTCAAAGAGAAGACTGCCAACAAAAGGGAAAAGATGAGATGGATAAGGAACTCGCCGAGATAAGAGAGAGGATGGAGGAGCTTGCATTTCAAATGAAACAGAGTGCATGAACATGATGGGTGTATGAATGGCCCATGAAAACAAAGGTGAAATGGCCAGTCAAAGAAATATTGTCCAAAAGACAACGAAGATTGTTGAAAGGATGGATGAGGTACACTGAAGGCCTTAAAGACATAGAGGAAGTGGTTCATGTGTGTGAACCAGAAGATGGGAGGAATCTCAATGATGATGAGGAGGAAAATAACATAGGGGATCGAGATGATCTACCCATTTGCAGAGAAGAAGTGTAGCGGAGCAGGCTACAAAAGGAGATCCGGCCATGGGAATAGATGGATGAGGAGATTGAGGATATTAGAAGGTTGATGTTGAGGTCAGCAGCAGAAACTTCCAGTGAGGAGAAGCTGAGTAGGAGGAGACCTACCATAGCGGCAGGGAAGATGCAGCAGCAACAGCGAAGCGATGGAGTGGATGGACAACTCCAAATAACTATTTTGGATCCAGGTGGATTTCAACAACGATGCTGGGAAGCTCATGAGAAGGAGCTCATGAAATTTTCACAACAGAGGAGTATGATGCAGGAGCATTGCTCCAAGCCAACTACATGCCAGCTAGCCAGCACATCAAGTGTGCATTCAATGGAAGGAGAGAGACGCACCCCTCTCATTTTTCAAAATTTGAAAATTGCCTTAAATGGTTGTAAGGCTAAGATATAGATCTGAATTGGATTAGATGGCCCATTCAATGTAATTCATTATAATTAATGAGAGTTGGTGAGGATGGAGGGAAGTGCTCGAGGAGCCCCCTCTTGTAAAAAGTTTTTTTTTTTTTATGTTTGGGGAGTAGAACAGAGAATATGATAGATAGGAGAGGAGAGTCGAGACTTTGTTGCAGTCCAAGCTCTAACACATTGTAATCAGGCATTCCTGATTAATACAAACAGAGCAGTTTTTCCTACATGTTGTTGTTCATGTGTTTGTGAGTTCATGAATGAATGTCTCTATGTGTTGATGATATGTTGTGGATGTATGTGTTGTTTACATTTGCAAGTTACAGACAGGAGTCGTTGTTTGTTGAGTTCTTTGATTTTTAGGTTTGGGTTCTTTGTGGCTTCATGCAAGAGTGCATGATAGAGTACTGCGGTCTCTATAAACCAGTGCAATGAGTGAATTTCTCAATTCTGTAGAATTTCAGACAAAGACATGCTAGGAGGGAACACCAGCTGAAGTCAGTGACTCAAGGAGGAAGCCTCAAGGTTGTTGAACACCTTGAAGGAGAAACTGTGCAGAGAAGAGCACAGAGAGGGAAGACAAAATGTCTGAGGTTCTGTAGAGCTCTACCATGAGGGAATCAAGCGATTGCAAGGAGTGCAAAGGAGGAACTCTGTTTCAAGTTCAGGGAAGACAGAACTACTGCAGGTTCTATAGATCTCTACCAAGAGGGCATTGGGTGAGTGCATAGAATGCACCAAGAAGAACTCTCTTTCGAGTTCTGAGGAAAGGGAAGTGTCGAGTTCGAAGACACTTACAAAGTTACTGAACACTCTGTGGGATCTAAAAGGTGTGCATTGAGAAAAGGAGCGCCAAGAGGGTGTGAAGCATTTCTTTTCAAGAAATACTTTGGATATGAGATTGAGGAAATCTCAGCAGCACAAGGAGTGTGTGCGGGTGGACTTATTCTAAGTCCCGAAGCTCAGGAGGAATAGTGCCTTTGCGCACAAAGAAACAGAAGAAAGGAGCATAAGGTCGAGAAACCTTTTGAGGTTTCTGCTTGACTAAGCTCAAGAGGGGAAGCATTTCTATAATGCAGATGAGACCTAAAGGAACCAGGCTCACAAGGGAAGCATTGAAGGCCGAGACCTTTGAGCGTCGAATTTCTTCCAAGGGAAGGGAAGAGGCACAAGCTCAGGAGGAAGAGCTACAGTTGTTGGTGGATCAGCTGTGGAAGGAAAGATCTGGACCATTGGATTAGTGTCTATACAAGAGGAGCGCACATAGGAGGTGATCAAATCTAAGTTGTCAGATCTAGGAGCGAGGATCAACATCTGTTGATATTGAAGTAAGGGGTGCGTATTTTAAGTTTTCGGAATTTCGTGGACCGAGAAACATAAGAGGGAGAGTATTTTGACTCCCAGAGATGTGGAAGTGTGAAATCACACCAACCGTTGGATCTAGAGAACAGTGGCATGAGAGATGCCAGATCAAGGATACGTGCATGGGGTTTAGTCCCTAGGAGGTGCACAGAAGATCAGATTGTGACCATCATATCTCACGTAAAGGATCGATAGCCATCAGATACAGAAAGGGGAGAATGAGGTTTAACCCTCGTAGAAGCAAAGGAGAGGACTTGACAAAATCCCGAAATCATCATGACCGTCCACAGGAGGACACGTGGCAAGCCGTCAAGGTTTCACGAAAAGGCCCAAAATATTTTGAGTCGTCTATCTAGTTAGATCGTGGTTGTAGATTCCATAAGGAATGGGCCATTGATCTCTCAGAGGGAGAGATTTTTGCATTTCATGAACCGGGGATTCAAAAGACAGAGAACAGGGGGAATGCTCGCATCGTGATTCCCCAAATCATGAAAGATGGTAGCGCTTTAACGTTAAGCACGTAGTAACAGAGTGGTGGTCGCATGGATGAAGGATAAGGGAGGAGCCAAAGCCCGTTAATCACTTTTCGTCATTTCAAGAGTCGAGAGACATGGAATCCCGACTCGCGAAATCATGAAACGATCATGGTCATCGATCGAGGAGGACATAGGACCGTCGGATCTAGTTTGGGGGAGGACCTAGATTTGGGGTTTCAAGAGGCAAAGCGATGAGACTCTTGAATGTCAAAGTCCTGAACCACGAAAGGTGTCATTTGGCGTTAGTGCATGGTCACAAGGAATTGTCACATGGAGAGAGGTTAAGGGAATAGCCAAGAACCTCAGCCCTTTTTTGGGTTTCGGTAATTCGAAGGACAAGGAACCTGGGAGAGCTTACATGCAGGAGTCCCAAAACCCATAAACGTGAAAGGAGTGTTGTTTAAGTCTTGGTTCATAGCCCGAGGTCACCAGATAAGAAGGGGCTAGTTGGAAAGGAGTCATCGCCAAGTTATGTGTTGGTTCAAAATAGAGAAGGGCATCGAAAGTTGAGCGTGTGCATAGGTTTTCTCAAGGCCTATGCCAGGGAATTAAAGGGACCTATGGATTTGTTCAAGGGGTCCCAACAGGAGCCCGAAGAGCCATTTCGGCTCAGAATTTGGAATGATCCAGAGACTGGGAGGTCAGTGGACTCTGCTAAGGTAGGTGGTCTGCATCAGAAAGATGTGTTGAAATCGATAGGAAGAGATCTATTGAAAGGAAGGAATTAAGGTATCCTCCATCAGACAGTTATAATTCTAGTAGGTCCAAGGAATACAAAGGGGTTTTTCCTAACAAGATAAGGTGAATGCAAATTCAAGAAATAAGGGTTTCCAAGAAGAGGGGTAAATATCATACACTAGGGAAACATGACACTTGCAGGATAATCTTCAAAAGGATAGCATAATGGCACATTACTTAGCCATGTTTTTCCTCCACCCCAAGGCTCTCTTTTATACTCCATTTTGATTGTTGGATTCATTATGTAAGGGCTTTAGGAAGTTAGGGAATGAAAAATCTCGTAAAATCCACCCGAATGTTGGGATTATATTTTTTTGAGCCAAAATTAACATGTATGTGAGTTGCTAATAGGGAATGTGCATATGTATGTGAGTTGCTTTGAGGAAATTCGCATACACTTTGATAAATGGGGTTTTTAAATAAGTTTTTTAGGAGGACAAAGGGGGTTTAAGCCCTGAAAGTGGGGAAAGGGATGTAACCTAGGACAATGAGTCATCATATGAATGTATAGTGGAAAATGATGCTATAACAGATGACCCCTAATGTGTGAATTCATAAGATAAATTGATGACCAGAATACATTACAAAATTCATGATATAGTTGAGGGGCCAATGGGTAGGAGTAGTTGAAGACCAATCGTACAACAATACCTACAATAGAAACAAGTAAGATACTCTCTTCTCAAGTTAGGAATTTCCATGTTTGAGTATGATTTAATCATGGCCACTAATCACATACATTGCAGATCCATGAATGATATAAATATAACTGATGTCCATGGCCACGAAAAAATACACGATGGATCCATGAAAATGTATATCATAGCCACAAATAAATACACAGTGGAGCTATGTCTCAAGACCAAATCAATGGATATGTGGAACCAAATGAGTGAACAAATTTATCCTTTGCAAGTACAATCAATATAAGTTTATTAGGAGCACAAAAGAGGTGATGCTTGTACTTCACCTGAAGTCTTCAATTTGATCATCGTGGTACCAGTCAACACTATGTGAATAAAGGAGTTGAAGTTGAACATGGTGACACACCGTTTGATTATTGGTCATTGATGTATACCGTTAACAAATGTGATACAACCCATTGTCGATGATAATGGGAGTCAAGGTACCCATTATAATCTAACAAGTGAAAATTAATTGTTCTGATGTCGAACACCTAATAGAATCTATCGATCAGGGGACATTGATGTATTCCCACTGTTAATAGTGAGGGAACCTTCCACTGATGACTACAATCCCCAAGGTACTAATAAATACTCTAGATCCTTGTCCCATTGAAAGATGTGTTGAAATTGATCTGAAAATAGAAGGCTGACTTGTTATGCTATGCAAGCACCCTCTACTTCATGAAAATAAAACTTTATAGGACCTTGCTCCATGTGTTAAAAATATGCAAGATAAATTATGTGCCAAGTTTATGCTTCTTCTTTTAAATGTTCATGTGTGAGAAAATGTTCTTTTAAATGGTTAAATATGTGCTTTAAATAAATACACAACAACATAACTTGCAGCAAATAAACCATCAAACTCACAACAATAACAAGATGATAAAGGAGTTCACTCCTCTCCGGGCTACATCTCCTTGAGCCTCCATCAATGGACTTGGCTCTCTGGGATTAATTTTTCAAATATTCTTTTACAAGATGCTGCTCAAATCCAATGGAAATTATGACTATACCATTGGGATCAGAATACATAAAAACTCCAAAAATGACTAATACAACTCTGAAAACAGATCATGGCTCATCCGTGCATGACCTCTTCTACATGTGGCCTAAAGCTTCCCTGAGCTTCTCTGTGGAAAAAACACCTATAAAAGTCCTCAAAAGCCTTTGAAACCTGTCCCAATGTGTTCAAAGCATAACAATTAGTCAAAAATGACTATTCAGTCACATAAAACAAACTTGGACTCACCAAAACATGACCTCAATCAATGAGGGCTTCAAGCTCCCTAGAGCTTCCTGAAACTTCAATGGTTAAAAGCCTACAAAATAAGTCTTCAAATGGCTGTGAAAATAGTACCAATGGATTCAGAATGTCCAAAAACCCCTAGCTAGGCTTTTACGGCACCTCATTCGACCAAAAAACGAAGAAGATAGGCCTCCTGCCATTTTCTTCCTTCAAGCTTGCTGTCTCTGGTTCGCCAAAACGCACCTCCTGTACGTTCAACCCAGAACACGCTCCAAAACACGTTCTTAAACCCAGCACATGTGCATAATCGAAAACGGTCCAAACTGTAGGACGGTTATGGGTGCGCCAGCCCCTAACCGCCAAGGCCACGGACACATGGGTAAGCACCCGAAACCATGGGCTAATCATTTGTTACAAACCAAACTTTAACCCCTGCACGCTAAGATTAAGGTCATATGGTCATAGCACCCGAAACCAAGGGCTGAATGCCATGAAATATGCATGCGCGTTATAGCTCCGTATATACTGGGTCACATAGCAACAATGCAACCACGGGCTGGGGCTAAGCCCCAGCCCGACCCCGCGTCAACCATACAATAGGTTTAATTCAAATACATTTAAATACATATTGTTAATAAGAAACACCATGTGGGCTAGTGGTAGCCCACACTCTACCAAAGTGCAGAGCCAAAGGGCAGGTCCGGGGTTCGATCCCCACGGACTCCATAAATTTTGAACCAATAAACCATTGCCATGGTGCCACATGGCACCACACCATTTGCCAAAAATGATGCCACGTGTCGACAAATGATTCACCCAAATATACCAATCCAAAACTTCCACGTCAGCATGTGTCAACTCAGCTCTGCCACATTAGCGTACGGTCATGCCACGTCAGCATGTATGGACTACACAGTCAATGTCCTTTTTTTACCTGTTTGACGATTCGAACAGATCGCGATATCTCTCACTCCCGATGTTTGTTTGAACCCAAATGAGTTGTGTTGGGTTCGTGAAGACGAGGGCTATGCACCCATTCGTTTTGAGGCAATTCTGAGAACGTTGATTTTTGAGCTAAAATTTGACCACTGGTCCAGATTTTGATCACGCCTTCCCACTGAAAGGCTTTTGGACCCACACAAAAATATTATTATCTGTCTGAGATTCAATACTCCTCTGCTTTCAAGTTCTATCAATTGATTCTACTTGAAAAGTCTTTTCGACAATCACCTGGATACTTTGACATGCCTTGCACTGTAACTGACTATGTCCTTCAACCACTGTTCTCTGGCTGCTACTGACCCACTGTTCTCTTTGTGCTTGGAAGACTGCCAACCTTCCCACTAAGAATCAATTCCCTCTTGTGAACTCTTTGGCGTCAACAATATCCGCTCTCCAATGGCTGCAAAAACTTTCCTGCGACATCTTGTCACAAGCCAAGAAAACCATCAATCTTGAAAACAAATTATACAAGACTGAAAATGATGCCAACAAAGTCTTTTGCTCTTCAAACAAACTGTCACATCTTGTACTTCATCAAATCACATGGTGTTTTCTTGCATCTCAGTGTACTCAAAATCAACTTACAAGTCAACAAACACCATCGACTAAACACAAGTCAAAAAACATGATCGACACACATAGTCGTCAAGACAACATCAACACAAGTCGAAACCCATTTGAAACATATCAACCTTCCAAAATGACAAGTCGACAAACATGATACACAATCATGTTATAATCATGAGCCATTCATGATGAACCATCACCAGGTTCACTGCTTACACATACATAAAAACAAATGCATGTGCATGACTCTTCAACTCTCCTTCCAGTACAAACATAAGTACATAAACCCAAAACATGTGGGTACATAAGAGCTGAATATGAAAAATATATATGGCTGTAACAAATGAACATCATATCCATCTTTTACATCCTCCTGGCGAAGTTGTGCAACAACAAGAATGCCTTCACATGAATTGCATTCACATGCAAACTTGCATCATACAAGTTATGATAAACTGCTGCAACTTGTCATACTCTCAACATAAATGCACACATAAAGCTGAAAAGAGCATTTACAACAGAAAATGCAAACGTTACTTGCTCAAGAAATACAACCATTTCTTACCAAGCCAACTCAACAGTGACTTTTTCTGCTGAAAATTGTCCTCCTGTGAATCATCTTGACTCACATCGATGATGGAATCTCCACTTCCATTATTGCCAATCTCTTTATCCATATACTTCTTATGTTGTGGATGAGTGGTTGGATGCAATGTCCAACATTGGTCAATGAGATGACCCCGCTTCTAACAATGAGTGCAAATCTTTTGCATCCTCTTTTCACGTTGTCTTTGCTTGTAAAGGTCAATATTTTCCAACATTTTGAAATATGATGGTTATATAAACCACAATATGTACATGTATTCTTCTTCCATTTTTACATACAAATTTATCGTGCTTAACATAATCAAAAGCAATTGAATGATAAGCAAAATTATACCTTGAACATTCACCTTTATCGCCTCTTTGAGGAGGTGAATCTAAAGAGTTACAAGCTCTCCTTTGAAGACCAACAACAATGTTCTTGTCCTCATCGCTGTCACAACTCTTTCGTTTCACACATTTGCATTCATCTTGAACACAAGCCTTGCATGCTGGAGGGATTGAACTTTCAACAAAATTTCTTGAACTTTCACCTTTATAGCCTTCTCGAGGAGGTGAACTTGAAACAAAATTTGTTCTTGGAACTTTTTCCCTTGTCTCCTCGACTTTGGAATTTGCTCCATCTTGTCGTTCATATCCAAGACCACAATACTTAGGCCTCTCTTCAACAGCAATAGGCTCAACAATGCCTTGTGCATGCTT
>ML795095.1:402998-429135 GCA_009831015.1 Picea engelmannii
TACTAGACCGGACATTGCACATGCAGTGGGAGTTTTGAGCAGGTATATGTCAAAACCAGGGAAGGAGCATTGGACAACAGTAAAAAGGGTTTTCAGGTATTTGTGTGGCACTGCTAGCTATGGATTGTGCTACGAAGGAAGACTAGGATTGGACAGAGTGGTTGATATACATGGCTTTGTGGATGCAGACTGGGCTGGAGATTTGGATCGTAGGATATCTACAAGCGGGTATGTGTTTAACCTATTTGGAGGAGCAATAAGTTGGATGAGCAAATGACAGGCTGTAGTGGCACTTTCGACTACAGAATCTGAATACATGGCAGCCACTCATGCAAGTAAGGAAGCAGTATGGCTACAAAGATTGTGTTCAGGTATTGGGTTGGTACAAGAAGCTATAAGGATAGAGTGTGACAGTCAGAGTGCAATTTTCTTGGCGAAGAACCCTGCTTATCATTCAAAGACAAAGCACATTGATGTTCAGTATCACTTTGTGAGAGACATGATTGAAGAAAAGAAAGTGTCACTGATGAAGGTGGACACTTTGAAGAATGTTGCAGATTCATTAACAAAATCTGTGAGCACTGAGAAGTTCTCTTGGTGTAGAGGATCCATGGGCATTGTTGCCTTGGATTGTTGATTATGTAACCCTGTAACCCCCTGTGTGCAAAGAAAACAACAAGTGGGAGAATGTTGGGTATGTGTTATATTCTTTGCACGAGCAGTAGTGTTTGAGTGCTTGCGTCGGGCGCACAGGGGGGTAAGAGGGGGGGCCTCTAGGCCCCCCTTCGGGGGGTGTAGGGGGGCGGAGCCCCCCGCATGGGGGTTCAGGGGCAGCGCCCCCGATTTTTTTTTTTTTGGGCCGACATATTATTGCCGGGCCGACATATTTCTGGGACCACATGATATTAGGTGGTTTTCGGCACATGGTTTTTGCCGATGGTTTTCTATTTCCGGTTAAGGAATTAGGGTTTTGGACTAATCCAGGTCATTGGGTTAGGGTTTTGGATGCTGCTGGATCCTATATGTATATTGTATTGTAAACAATGTAACACAAGTGTATCAATATAATATATGTTGGTTTTCCCGGTTTGGGTTTCCAGGTGAAAAATTTCTGTGTAATGTTTGTATTTGCCATTGTATCTTTTCTGCTCTTTTCTGAATATCAGTTTGCAGTAGATATTGTACAAGGTTAGAATTTACAATGTCGGCATCCATACAACCTATGTGGCAAGAACAAAGGATGAAATGTGTCATGATGAAGTCATCATGATGTCAACATGCCACGTGGCAGCACAAGAGGATACCACGTGTCACTCAAATTCGGACTTTTTAGGGCACCATGTGGACCAATAAAAAAGTGCCATGTGGCACCCCCAGGTGATGCCACGTGGCACCACCCAGAAGGTGCCATGTGTTCAAGGTGATGTCAGCATACATATGGGAAAATAAATGGATGCTACGTGGACCAATAGGAGGGCTCCACGTGGCACCCCCGAAATGCACAAGGAGGCTCCCTAACCGAATTTATATATATATATATATATATATATATATATATATACAGAACTCCGCCAAATATGGTGATAGTTCTTCTATATACAAAATATATGCCATATTTAGTAACCACTAACTATATTCCATAATTGTCTGCCAAAAATAGAAATGGATCTACCATATATGGCACACCTGCCATATTCTCCGTCAAATTTTCGCCAGATCTAATTGTCCGCCAATTTTAGCACAGTCGGTAGATTTTTTATAACCATAAGATAAAATGGGGAGGCTCGTGGGATTCAAACCTGGGACCTCCGCCAACCTATGGACTAAATATAGCCCCGTCTACCAGCGTGCCAAGCACCTCACTTATTGGATAATTGTCGGAAATTTGTATAAGAAAGGGCCTTTTGCCATAGTTCAAGAGAGAGCACGAGAGTGGAGAACCAAGCGCACCCGTACGTACTTGTATGGACTTGTACAGACTTGTACGGATTGGGGCACACTTTTCTATGTTTCTCAGTCATTTATTGCAGGAGCAGTGGCACACAAACTGAGGCAGAGGTGCCTCTTGGGACAAAAAGTGCCAGACTTGAATCAAGGCGTGGAGACAACCATTTTTAGGTAAAACGACGCCACGAACATAGTGGTGGTGTTATTTTTCTAATCTAAGAAAATATTCTATAGATTAAATCCAAAATGAGGTATACTTATGTATTTTTCCCAATTATTTTGTGGAGTTAATAACAAGACCGACCCATTTGAGAGCAGGACCCGAAGACGTACTCCACCAGGGACGAACTCTATTATCAAGTTATTTGTGTTCATATTGCATGATTATGTCTCTTTCATTTTGAGATTTTCCTTCTTTATGGTTTACTTTTGTTTATGTTCATTTAATACAGTTCTTTAATAAGTCACCTGACGAAAAGATCCTGGATCAATAAAAATGTCAAGTTGCAAAAGAAAAATATTGCAAGGATAGTGACTTATTTGAGAATGCATACAATTGTCTTATAAAAAAATAATCTTAAGCCGACATTAGGCCTGAAAAAGTGCAAGCGGTTAATATGCAATGCAAATACAACTTAACACAAAAGTTTGGAAGCTATGTGGGTAATCTAGCCAGAAAAAAAATGAGAAGAAGAAATGAGGATTCATCACAAAGTCATGATAGTGATAAACAAAGCTTCTGAGCCTACAAAAATTGCAATATGAGTGTCAAAATGGCAACTGAGGTACTAATTAGGACACTCATGATTCATAAACAACACCTTTAAAGAAGTTTTGACGGTGTGATGCTGAGAATCAATGTGATTGACCCTATGGTGTAATCATGATCGATAAATATAGATGCATTATTTAGGTGGAGTGAAACCTAATCTAAATGCTTATAATGACCACAATACATAAATAAGGGATCCTTGCAGGTATTAGATAGAAATATATTAAGACGGAGATATGAAGCTTCAACTCAAAGTCACATCGGGACTAAACAAGGCTCCTGATCCTATGAAATTATTTCAGTATGGGTTCCAAAATGAAATCCATGGTCTAACTAGGGAACCCATGAACGGTAGGATCTACACATGGATTACAACACTTTTAAACAAAAAAGAAGGTTATGTGTCACAACCCAGTGGGGTCGATCCTAAGGATAATATGTGATTGATATGGATAAATGCAGTATGCAGTCGGGGAAGTACCTACTTTACATGCTAGTAAAGAACACAATACTTTCCAAAGAAACAGAAAAAACACCACTAGATCCACAAATATGTGTAAAAAATGAGATCTCTCAAAGACAACTGTGTAAGAAAACAACTTTTGAGTGTTTTATTAGGTTAAATGACTTAAAAGTGTTCAAAAGGAAGGAAAAATTATTTGAAAAAGTGGAAAAAATGTGTTAGAATAGGTGTAAAACTCATTTTTTACCATTTCATTTTCACTTTTACCCTTTGGAGAGACTTGAAAGACTTTTTACCTTTCAAACTTTTGAAGACCGGTATGAGGTGCACAAAGCTTGGAATCCAAAACTGCTTGGACCAGTAAGTAATATCTTTCTCCTCTTCATTTTTAACTATAAGTTGTTTTGATTTAGTAAAATTTTTAGCAGGAAATGACATTTTTAAAATCACGTGGACATGTACACGACTTTGCTTAATGTGAGTCATGTACATACGTGAATGTCTTAACTGAGAGTCGCGTACACCTATGCAACGACTAAAATTGAAAATGATCGACTAAAAAATTATTTGGATTTTGAAGGATGCTGATAGCGTGGAGGGAGAGAGAGCATGGGGAAGTTGATAATGACATGATGAATGATCACGAGGCCCAAGAAGCCCTCCAAAGATGTGGATTATACAATTTTTTCTATTGTAATAGCATAATGGCACAACAAATATTGCTTGCAACACTGATATATTATTGGGAACCCAATGTAGATGCATTCATGATCAACAAATACCTCGATGAGGACATTTTGTAAACTTAAAAGGTAAAGGATTTGTTGGTGTTATGATTAACGAATAAATTGCATTGTACTACTTAGCCGAGACTCAGAAAGTTTTGAGCCAACTCCCAATAGGTGGGATTAAAAATCATAGTATGAAGATCATTGTGTTATTAATTACCTGTATCACATGATCACATCAAGCCTCCCAGGAAATGATGTTTTATGCCAAAGAATATTTGAGACCAAAGTTGTATGATTGGAGCACAACATTGTTGACATGTATGAAGGCCCAATTGATAGGGTGCAAAAAGGGGAAACTGAAAAACTTTGGCTATGGAATCCTTTTGTGTTGTTTCTTCTTTGAGAGGATTCCCATGATCAATTTGAAAGTGAAAATCCATCCTCACTATGTTCGAGATGGTGCAATAGAGAGATGGAATGAAATCTTATTGAGGTAAGGAGGAGGGTAGCTAGGGGATCCATGGGATGATTCCTTCTTTTCTTGGTGGTCCCACCAAATGATATCTATAGAGGACTATCGCTATGAAGGATAGACTACTGATAGGAACCAAAGATGCATATCCCTCTTGGTAGTTCCTATGGAGACATTAGTAAGAAATTTTATAATTATTTGACTTTTATATTTTGAGAAATATAATTGAATAAATGTTTTTGATGCGGATAACTTCCAGAGGAATATGGACATATTGACACATTCAGTTCCCATGGTACGGATCAAGGATCTACCGGATATGAGCGTGCCAGGGGTATGGATATGACTCTTTTAGTGTCTTTCTCATGTGGTAGTGTTCTATGAGCAGTGTGCAGAGGGAAGAGTAGGTTTCTCAAGAGAATGATTAGTATATATTGTGATTACTGTATTTTTGTATTATTGGTCCTTATAGAGGGAAATCGAGACTTAAAATCCTTTTTTGAGATATGACCCATCTTTTTGTAACTATTTAAAATTATATATATATATATATATATATATATATATATATATATATATATATATATATATATATATATATATATATATATATATATATATATATATATATATATATATATATATATATATATATAAAGAAGAGAGAGAGAGAGAGAGAGAGATGATATTTTTGTCTTCATATTGATGTGCTTGTGATATATTATTATTACATGAATGATTTTAGTTTTTAATTTAATGTGAATGGTGTAAATTCAAATCCAACACGTAGTTAGCAAATGAATCACCTAATACATTGGCACTTCTTGGAATATGAACATAAGTAATATGATCAAAACAACGCTCCAAAAACCCGAACTCTAAGGAAATGATGAAGTAACATAGGGTTGAGAATACGATAATTACCGTTTAGATGGCATAAAACCAACTAAGCGTCTAGAAACAATTCTAAGGACCGAATGCAGTGTGCAAAGGAATCATGAAGTAGTTTGATAATAGCGCGATACTCAGCTACATAATAGAAGATGGGTTGAGACAAGTACCTTCGAAAGTGATCAATTCTCTTGTAGGCGAATAAATCACCCAAGTGAAATAAGTCAAATTATACCCTATGAAAATTGACGAATTGCATGAAATATTCCAACCAAGAAGAAGAACCATAAGAATCAGTAACACAAAAAGAATGTTATACTATCATTCTATACAAATATATACAATAATTACAAAAAGATTGCCTAAGAAAAACTACTCAAGCATAGTACTTCTTCAAATAGATCCCATTTCTAGGTTTCGAAAGCGGATTCTCCTCAAAATATTCAATCTCGTATGCTCCTTTCTATAAGGCACGTCTCATAATGTAAGGGCCATACCATAGCGAATTAATTTTTCCTTCCCCCAAGGAATTTTTTTCCTAGTCATAGACTAAGAAAATATCACCTTCCAAAAAAACCCTTGGGTACAAAAACTTATCATAATGACTCTTAACTCATTTTTTGTGCACTTTGTTTAGAGTCACAACATCTCGATACTTCTCATCAAGGTGTTATAAATGGACAAGGAGCACCTCTAACTCAATAGAATCAGGTAGATACTCTACAATGATATTAAGGGACATAATCTCATACTCAATATGTAAAATGGATTCCAACCCATGAATGAGTTGGAAAGGTGAAACACCAGTAGTTGTTTTTACTACAGTCCAGTATGCCCATAAAGCCAGATAGATCATAATGTTTCAGTTAGAATTTCTTGCATTAATAGTGTGTCAAAGAATGTTTTTAAGAGACTTATTCATGACCTCAACTTGTCCACTCGCCTGCAGGCAATAAGGAGATGAGTGATCTTGTATAAAACCCAACTTGGAAGAAAATTATGACATCATCTTGTTCTGGAAGTGACTGCCATGGTTAGTGAAAATATCTTTTGAAAAAATGAACTAAGTTATAACCTGGTTGAATATGAATAAGGAGGAAATCTCACCATCATTTGAAAAATTAGGCATGGCCTCGGCCCACTTTGTGAAATAATCAATGACCACAATGATTTAACAATTGTGGGGAAAACTTGAGATTCTGGAGATATATAAGGATATCTCTATACCAAGGGTCAATAGAAGAGATTAGGAATATATGCTCATCTAGAAGTGATTCAATAAATTCATTCTCCTCATACTCTACAAGGAACTCTGACATAAGTTCAACGGAGACTAACGACTTCTTGGATTTGGAATAAGAAAAGTCCAAATCAGACTCTTGAAGAAAAACAATCCACTTATTATACTTCCCACCAATTAATCACCGAGTCAAAATAGATTGAAAAAGGTTAACGTCGATGGTTATGTTTGTCTTGCACAAAAGAATATAATACCATAGGTGCTGAACAACATGAAATGCTGCTAAGGCCAGTTTCTCGACGTGAGAATACTTTAGCTCAGGTACCATAAAGGATTGAATCAAATAATAGATGACATGCTCTTGGATAGTTTCATACTCCTGAATTAATACCATGCCAATCAAAGATTCAGCTGCCGCGAAATTTAGTAGAAAATATCTATTCTAATCTGGGGGCTAAGCAATGGAGTCAACACCAAAGATTTTTTTAGTGCATCAAAAGTAAATTGTTTCAACTTGTCCCAATAAAAGGGGACCCCTTTATTCAATAGGTGCATAAAATCTTTTGTTATATTAACATAATTAGGTATAAAATGTCGAGGGAAATTTTCATTTCCTTGTAGACTCTGAAGTTGGCGTATTTTGCGTGGGGGAGGAAATTGAGTTATTTCCATTTACCTTCAAAGGGTCAACCATGATCCCTTTAGTTGAAATAATAAACCCTAAGAGACATCCTGAAGTCACACAAAAAATGTGTTTGTGTGGATTCAAGCAAATTCCATAGTGACATCATATCTCGAAGATAAGGAAGAGGTGTAGAATATGTTGCACCCTCTTACATGAGTGGGTGGTGAGATAATCCAAATACTCCTCAACTATGTGATTAATATCATGGCTCACTGAAAAGTAGCTCCAGTGATTTTAAGGCCAAAAGGAATATTTTTGTATGCAAAGGTTCCCTAAGAAAGAATAAGCGTTGTCTTGTGTTGGTCCTCGAGGTGGATTTGTATCTAGTTATAACTACAAAAACCATTCATGAACAAGAAAATACCACTTCCTACGCATTCGTCAAGAATTTTATCGATAAACGTCATAAGGAAGTTATCCTTAGGACAAAATTTATTCAAATCACAAAAATCCATGCATACTCGAATCATACCTTGCTTCTTGTATACCAGAATGGGGTTGGGTACCCATTCTGTCAACGAGACTGGATAGATAAATCTTTCCTTGAGTAGTTTTTCTACCTTAGCCTTGGTTGTTGCTGCTTTCCTCGGGTTGACTGGTCACAATTTATGTGGAATCGACTTAGAATTTTCATAGTTTCAAATCTCATGTTCGACAATCCGAGGATCTATGTAAGGCATTTCCTCGTACAACCAAGTGAAAACATCATGAAATTATTTGAAAAGTGTTATGTATTGACAAATTTCATCTTGAGAACAATCAACCCCGATAAAGATGTTTTCAAAAACATCATGGGTTCTGGAAATGTTGATAGGGATAGTTTCTGATATATTTGTCATATTCCCCTCATCATATACACCGTGCATTTCTAAGGGGTTTATCATCCGACCATGATTTCTACTCATAGATAACTTAAATTCTCCTCCTTCCACACGACTAATCTCGGGGAGAAAATATGATCGATGATGCATATCCTCCCATGGAATTTTTGACCCAATCATTGCCTCGATAATAGCCTCATATGAAGACATGACCATATTAAGACAATATTGATCAGTTGAATAATTTTGAGCCCACAAGGGCTCCATATACTTATCATCCTCCTCTGTCCATAAAGGAATTTGATCTTAGTTTGTAGTGGCCTATTGAATAGCATGGTAAGGGACATCAATTGCAGATAGTGACATAGCTATCCTGGAATGTGCACAACCTTCGACCGATTCACATAGAGAGGGTAACATCCATGGATATTGCAAATACAATGTTATGTATGACGCAACACTTGTAATCGGAGCTAGCGAACTTGACTTTCGAAATCCAACCGAGGTGGCATGAATAAAATACATAAATGATGGGAAATTAAAAGTTCCCATGATTGAAGGGCACATTCCAACATTGATACTCTCAGTTGCCAACTGAGAGCTTTCAATCCAGGGAACCATGGATCCCATATTTTCCGTGGAGGTAGAGCGGTTAAAATGCATATAATCGATAGTCACAATCCTTCCCTCATGGGGAAAGTATAAAATTTGAAATATTTATGAGACGACAATTGTCATTGCATAAGTCCAACTCCTTCCCAATAACAGATTATAGTTGAGAAACTTGGTGTCTACCTCTACTTCTACGGAAACAGACTTTCCTCCTAACTAGACTGAAAAAGAGGAAATAAGCTTGTGTGGCATAAAATATCATTCATTGAATGTGGTTAACAAAGTGGGAGAAGGTGTGAGCTCTGGAGAGCCAATATATTTACAGTAGGATAGGTACATGACACATTTTGAAGCGCCCTCATCTACGAAGGTCCTCTTGATTATGTTTTTTGTGTATACAATGTCAATATGGAAGGCTACATGATAAGAAATACGTGACTTCACATCAGTAGAGTCAAACTTCATAGTGAGATGGTTGGAAGAATATGCCATTTCGATCACGGATAACAATGTGGTGTGTTTCCTTGGGAAACTTTGAAGCACCTCTAAAGTAGACATCGCACATGGAATTTGAGCTAAATCCTCAACAATGAAATATTTGGGTACATCTCTAGAATTAAGGTTATGTGATGTCTGTTTGTACACACCATTTGGTATGTGTGACATTGTTTCCTTCTCAAGTTTTTCTATGTAGAGAGGCCCCTGAGGATCAAAATTTTCTTTACCTTATGATGTCCGCTCTAGATTACCATTATCACGATTTTTGGTCGACAAGTATACCTCCTTGTATTTTAATTTCGTAGAACTAACCATATTAACGAACAAGAAGGATCCGTCTAGAAAAGGTGCACTAGAAGTGCCCCCTTGCTGATTGAAAGTGGAAGAGCCAACCTGCATATTATGTCGTTGCAAAAATGGTTTTTTCAATACAACAGGTTATTTTTGTTGTTCCAACATTTTCAATCATTGGGATTCTTCCATCTTCGGGCACTGATGAGTAAGGTGATCGTCCCCACAAAGATTGCATGAAAATTTCACCTTTCTCTTTTCATATTTTTCCCCTCGGTATTCTTATTAGACTTTTTATCCCCTCCTCCACTATCCTTTTCCCCTTGTCTTTCTTCTTATCTTCGGGCTACTGATAACCCTTTTGAGTCTTTGATTTCACATTTTGTACATCCAAGGATTGGGTGGTAGGGGTGGTTGAGACAGGGGTCAGACCAACCACAATTTTTTGTACATACAATTGTTGCATATGGATAGAGACGATATCTGGGACTTTACTTTGCAAGGAACTAGAAATACCATCGACTTGCAGTTTTTATTTTGGTTTTTCCAAGTCAATATTCAACCATGGTGTGTTGCACATGATCTCATAGAGAATAGTTGATTAAGAGTAAATCAACTTCAATTGTTGTATTATAAATATTTCCTACTCTTATGTAAACACCCATGAAGTGGCCACATCCTTAGAAATGTAAGGAAGTAATGAATTCAAGAACCATTCTAAGAGAAATTTTGGTGGGACCGTGACTTTGATCAAGCTCTTCTATCTCCTCCATTCCTGAATATGATCAGAAATGTGCATAGCTTTATATTGTTCAAAGTTTGATAAAAAATATGTACCATCATTATAACAAACAGGGATTTGGAAGTGGTTGAGGAAAACCATGGAAAGATCACCAAACGTTGCATACCTAGACCTTTTCAGTTCTATATACCATTTAGTAGTGACCCTAGTGAGGGTGCGTTGGAACAATTGTAACTGGATTGAGTCATCATTCAATGGATTAGATGAGTACCACAAATGAAATGGTGTTATGTGATCATGTTGGTCTTCACCACTCTTTCTTTCAAACTTTGGTATGTCTAATGATAGTTTGGTGGGGATCGCAGACCAACTTGGGTGATGACGAATTGGGCCATTCATCAACTTAGAAAAATATGGAAAATGAAGAGTTGCCAAAAAATATAGCCTAGGTTGTAACATCGACTGATTGGTAGCATGAAAAGAAGGGTTTGAATTGAAACTGGCACTAGGTTTCCAGGAATAGTTTGTGGATGAGCCATGTCTTTGAGTAAACCCTTGGTTTTGGTTAAATGAAATAAAACTCCCAACTATATTATTCTCAAATGAAAAAATAGGGTTTTCCCCTGCCAATCCTCCTTGTGAGTGAAAACCTCCCTGCATGGGGTTCAATTGACAAGTAAAGGGGTTTCACCCTCATGAAATTCATTGCAAAGGGAACAATCCTTACTTGGGATTCCATTGAGCTTGGAAGGGGTTTCCCCTTGTCGAAACTTTCGGCGTGGCGAAAGGATTACTCCCAAACCCACCATACAATGTGAACAGGGTCAAGGTGGATGGAATTCTAGCATATTGGGATTCACTAACTATAGAAGTGCCCTAGTCCCCAAGGGGGTTAGGGATGGAAGACGTGAATTTCCTTCTTCTGACGGAAGGGAACAATGGACGTATATGAGATCTTCCCCAAGGAACTTCTTGGTAGAGAACTGTGGAATTCCCTAAACCAACATTAGAGACTTGGGACATTGAATGAGATTTAGTCAACGCGTTTATCATGTCCATCGATGACATACCAAATGAAAAAGTTTTGGTTATTGAGGGTAATGACATGGCCACACCAGAAGGCTTAGTGGAACCAACAATCAACAGAGAAAAACTACTGATAGATGTGAAAATGGTGGATTGAATCAAACCAGTTGTTTGATTCGACATGTTAAGGGGGGAAAATACCACTAGTAACAATTGTCGAAGTGGGAGTCAGAACAAATCCCGACACAGAAACTTTTGGAGTGCCTTCTATCATGGCCTATTGAAGAGAGATACTGTCAACAATTCCGACCTATGAGGTGGAACTTGCAGGACAACTGGAGCGTAAGGACTAATTAACAGAGAGTTGGAAGGTGGAGTGAATTCTTCTGCCCAAAGATTGATTATTATTACAAACTTTGGCTCGATAAAGTTATTCTCTATCGATTCTATATGAACGGTATCGACTAGACCAGTCGGTACAAAGGTGTCATATTGATCAAGTTGATGCCTCAAAGGAGGCCATGGAGGAATCATTCCATCTTCAATAGGTGGAAGATATTCAATTCACCTCGACCAACAAGGTGATTGGTCAACCAATTTGAGTTGTCAGCTCTGGGTGACCACATACATGCCTTACTAAGAAAATCTATGATCGCTAAGCACACGACTAGAAAAATCTTGAATGATAACAATAGACACAAACGATCTGGCTAATATCTCGACTGAGGTGGATTAGGTCTTGAGATTGCAATAGTCACAAGGTAAGGTAAAGACCTTTTGGATGAAGGCATGGGTTTATTAAGTCCCATGGACTGACAAACAAAGGAGTGAGAAGAAGTTATCCATATCTCCAGTGACCAACCTTATTCAGTGCAAGTACCCACACTTCATAGGGAACCCTCCAGTCACCTTTGAGATCCCTAGGAAAAGAAACTAAGGTCACCAAGTAATCATGAAACTCTTCCAAAGGACTATTTACAAAAGGGCCAGTGTCACTTCAGAAAAATATCAAACTAGGTGAGAAGCCTCCATAGGATTGATGCAAAGAGGGAAAGTATCACTTTAGGAAAACCTCAACCAAGTTCAAAATTCATAGAGGATTGATGCCAAATGAGTTAGTGTCACTTTAGGAAAATCCCCCAATATACGATCTCTCCACTACATTTAGTTAAGCTTCGAAGGGGTTATCTCCTCAACTCTCCTTCATGTGACCTCATGTTTACAGTTTAACTCTTGTGTTAGGGGAGCTTCCCCAATATAATTATATGAAAATTGAATTTGAACTTTCCCTAGCTCAGATTCCTATTTTTTTTTCTGGCCTTGGAGAAATTAACTCTCCAACCTAAACCAAGGCCCTAACCAACAACTAGTTTGTTCACCCTACAAAATGAAAATTTATAATAAATTTTAGTTAGATTTCATTTCATGGGGTTTCTATTTACTCAAAGGGGTACAGATGAAACTAGATGGTATTTTTACAGACACAACAAAAAACACTTAAGAACATAAATGCATAATGTAGTTTCTTCACTGAAAAATGAGTGTAACAACGCTTCAAATTAATCTAAAAACAAAATCATTCTTTTGTATGTTTTCAAAAATGAAAAAAATGCATTTTTTATTGTATGCAATATCTTAAACTACTTTGCAATGAAAATCTAAGATGCTTTTGAAAGGAAATGCAGAACAAAGTGCGAAATAACTTTGCAAAACTAGATTTCTTTTCTTTTACCGAGGCTACTGAAACAAAAGAAAAAAAATTAATCACAAGAGTAAATTCAAGAAGAGAAAATGCTTAAAATGAAATTTTCTTTTCAAAAATGAAAATATGAAAGTCAAGGGAAGAATTTAAAAAACAATACACTCTATACTTTAATTTTAAATCAAACAAGAAAACAAGAAAGGTACAGGGGGAGAAAGACTGTAAAACAAATGACCGAGCACCTAATGAGCCATTGTACTAATAGGAATCAGAGTGTAAGAAACACCCTACTAATATTTTTTAAACCCTAAACCATAATAGAAACAAAACAACTTGGAACAGACACAAAAGTTGACCAAAAGCTTTCTGTTTTTCTTGCATTCTTGGAAACAAAGAAACAAATTTCTGGAATGAAACAATACTTTTAAAAACTCACAAAATACCCACAAATATCTCAGAGTACAAACAGACTGACTTCCAATAGACTAGGAAGAGAAAAAAACCTTCTTTAGAACATGTACGCGATTGTGTAGTACAACAACTACGTATGTACACAAATCCTAAGAGGGAAAGTCACGTACACCCTTAAAATACCCTCAAAAGGAGAGAAAAGGGAGCAAGAAGGATTAGGTAGGGTTGTAAAGACTCAAAGAGTGTTGAAAACAAGCTTAAGACACAAAAAAAGTTTCAACATAAATGCAAAAATGAAAGAACCCTTAACAACCCAAAAAGGGAGAATCCCCAATGGAGTTGCCAATTTTGTTACAAGAAATTACTCCCTATGGTATTTGGGTCACAACCACAATAGATCAAAATCCAATGAAACTTGTCTCAAACTCTAATTAAACAATCAACCAGGAATAACTACCTATGATAACTAACTTTTAGAAAAAGGGAAGAAAAGTGCACCTATAATCCTATGTTTGGAGTAGATCCCACTTGATGTCTTTCTCTATGGAATTCCTTCTCGACAACCCTATAAAATTTCTACAGATAAATAAAGATGCAACTACAAGAAAGTTGTTATCTGCTAACTAACTAATTGCAAACAGTTTAGATTGAATGTTAGATTCAAAATAACATACATATAATATCATCATAATCATAAAATAACACAAATAGTTAGACGAGAATGAGAGTTCTTTTATTGATGACAGAAAAATGGCTTGGTTAAAATCTGTAACCGTTGGGGCACCGTCTTGGAACTAGGCTCCAAGTTTCTCCACCCAAGGCTGAAAATGTATAGGAGTGCCTCCAACAGTCTACACTCTAGCAAGTCCAAGGAAGACAAAGGGGTTCCTCCTCACAAGCCCAAATGTTGAGATTATATTTTTTGAGCCAAAATTAGCATGCACGTGGGTTGATAATGGGGAATCCACGTACATACGCGATTTGCTTTAAGGAAAATTGCATATGTTTTTATAAATGGGGTGTTTAAACAAGTTTTTGAGGACGAAAATGGAGATTTAAGTTCTACAAGTAGGGAAAGGGATGTAGCATAGGTCAATGAGTCATGATATGCATGTATAGTGACAAATGACACTACAAAAGAAATCCTTTCCTCTTAAACTTCAAGATAGTGTAAGAATGATTACCTTTAATGATATTCACCCTGAAATCCCAAGGAGACAAGAAAATAAATCTTTGGGTGCAAATTTAGTCAAAGATAGGGAAACAATGTCAGAGGGTAGTGCACAGAGGCAGACAAACTCGCACACAAAATATGACTTTTAGTTTTAATTTTTCATGATGACATATTTTTGACTTTGAATACATATCTTTTGGATAATTGATACTATTATTATTATTTTGAGAAAACTTGAATCATGCTATAAAAGTTTATATAAGTTTTTTTGGGAGACACAAGTGTTTATTATTTTTTAAGCATGATTATTTTAGTTGCAGTTTATTTTTATTCTTATGATGGTATGTGCATAAAGTATGATGATGATTATGGAGAAACAAGGGAATGATTGGAAAATGTAAAAGACATAAAGGGGGACCCCGTCTATTTAGTTATTATTTATTTATTAATTATCCTTACCATACATTTATTTGTCATGTTTATTAACTAAAGTTATTTAACTTTAGTAACTAAAATTAGTACAACTACTTGAGGAACTACCTTTTTTAGATTAAAAGGAAGAACATAAGGAAAAATAGGACATGAGGATAGGAGGAGATAGAGAAAACCAGTTCTGATAAGGATATTTCTAAAGGTGGAAAAGGAGAAAGGACTAGGAATCATTGATTTTTTACATGCTTCAAAAGAGTCAAGACTTGGTGGGATTGTGACTTGGCTGATCCAGTGTGTTTAGTCTTGTTATTTCTTTTTCAGACACCAGTTGTATTTGTATGATGTTAAATTCCATCTTAGAATTCTAAGTCTAGTCTTGGTCCTCACCCTCATAGGGGTTTGAAAAGAGACATTATGGTTGTAACTTGGAAAATATATTATTAACAAAAGTTTCTTTTTTCTCAATTTAGGCTTGTGTACATTTTCATATTTTCAGATTGTTCTTGTTTCTTTATTTCATTCATTTTATTCAAGAATCATTATATAAAACATTTTTTACATTTTTTGTAAAAATCGTAACAAAAAAATTGATAATAGCATCAGCTCCAAGAACATATTTCTTGTGGGTTGATATTTTTGCATAGGCTATAAACCCATGATAACATTTTTCCTATCTTGCCCTATCCAAGTAATATTTGAAAATGCTTGTGTGAGGACCTTCAATTCCTCGCATCAACACTTGATATACTACCTTCTTGAACCTCCATCGACTGTGAGACACATTCTTTAGATTGATTAGCCATGTTTTGAACATCTTTTCAGCTGGAAGAGATTCTGATAATCCCATTGCTCTAGGTGCAAAAATACGGTAATTCTCCATTAAGGGTATGTTCTTTTTTGTGTATGTGGCTTCCCCGACTGGGCTAAACTAGATCATAGCGATCCAGATCAAAAGGGAAGGACATATAATCGCTCAACCATGTTCCTGACATTCTCTACAATTGATCTTAATTATAGTTGTAATATGTTCCTCCCAGTTAAGCATTTCCCCATTTTGCAGAATTTAACCAATAGACTCCAACATTGTCAACTTGATGTTGGAATTATTGTCATTGATGTCAAAATATTAATGATGACATTAATGTCATATTATAGCATTACAATACACACAACATTTCCAAGATTGATTTAAATATATATAGTTTTACAAGTATATTAAATGAGGGTGTATGTAAAAAAGTAAAAAGTGAAATGGTGGTTTCAAACCCATGGGTTTGGGGTATTTCCCATGGTATTTGGGGTATTTTCCCATGGTATTGAGAATTATTTATTTAATTAATGGACATGTCCCTTCATGAAGGGTTATGGAAAAGTATAAAAAGATAAAGCATCGAGAGAGAGAGAGTGTGTGAAAAATGGATGAGCAAAGATTAAATATCATTCCAAAAGGGAACAGTTGTGATATCAATTGGTCATCTTGGTATTTTTGTGTGAAAAATGATTAATTTTTCTATTCTTTTGAAAGTAAAAAAATATATGTGCACAAGCATTGAAAGTTCATGACATTAACATTGTAGATATCTTCAATATCTTTCCAACAATCTAGAGAACACCAAAACTCTCAATATCTTTCCAACAATCTAGAGAACACCAAAAATAGATGTTGCGGTAAATTGTTTTCGCAAAATTATTAAAAGATTCCTTACATTTTAGGGGTAGCAATTTTTTTATGTAATCTGCAATCTGTAATTTCTTATGTAAAACTAATAGGTGAGAGTGGTAGTGCATGAATCCCTATTACAAAGTAGAGTGCAATGTTGGTAGGCATATGTTGTATACTCTTGTCATTCTAAAATCTTTATTCAATCTTATTAATCCTTGCATTTTATTTCTAAGTTTTAAGGTAGTTATTGAAGTCTACATATATGTTTGACTAAATGGGTACACTATTGTGATTGTATTCCTATTTAATCTAAGAGGTAGATGTTGTTTTACCAAATATCACAAAAGATATTATTCATTTAACAATTAGGCAAAACATAAACCTATTTTTTTTTTAACCATGTGAATCGATAACTGATAGGTTTGATCTAGGCTAGGCCCTAGATCAAGCATATTGGTTGCCACTATAATCCAAGAGTATATCTAACAACCCGCAAACAAGATATACCAATAACTTATGACTCAGCAAGGGTTGAGGCATCCCGAAACCCACTAGATTGAAACCTCTATCCAAAAATCGTTGTAATTATTATAAAACAAAGAATATAAAACTAATATGTAAGAATGGTAGTGCTTAAAGCCCTATTAGAAAACAAAGAACTATGTGACTAGACATGTATTGTATACTCTTCCCATTCTAAAATCTTTGTTCAATCTTATTAATCCTTACATTTTATTTTAAACTAAATGAATACACTACACTATTGTGATTGTATTTCTATTAAATCTAAGAAGTAATTATCATTTTACAACGTATCACAAAACAACATTATTGATTTATCAATTAAACCAAACATAAACATAATTATAAAACAAAGAGTCGCTACTTTGCAACTATTGCCATTTTTTTTTAAGAAGTCACTATCGATGTTAGTATCGAACATGTATGCAATATTATCTAGCTACCAAGGATGATGTATGTTTGAAGTTACTTCACTGACTTAGAGACACTATGAAATATAAAAATAATATTGAAGAGAGGACTTAATTATTTAAGTGCTTTAAATATTTGACATTACCTATGCACGATGTAAGATTATTTATCCATTAAAATCATATAATGCATTTATTATAGTTTATGTAGTTAGGTCTAGAACTAGTTTATTTGTTGAACCAAGTGTATGCTTTGTGACTCATACATATAGAACTAGACTCTCGGCGTTGTTTTAGTTGTTGACTAGGTGTTTTATAAAATTAAATTGTTATTTATTAATATATTTTTGTCCAATACCAACTAACATATTGAAAATGATTAATAATGATTTTTTTTACTTAATATAAATAGTAGGTACAATATATTAAACCCATTCTATATTCTCGGGTATTGGTTGTTGAATAAGTCTATACTTTTAAATAAAGCAAATCATGTATTATTTATACTTTATATAGAATTATATATCCGCGTTGTTTCTATTGTCTATATAATTAAATCATTTTTCAATAAAAAGGTCACCGTTATATTTTTGTCGTTTAGGGTTCATCAATACGCATGTGTTTCTTGAAAATGTTTATAATTTTTGAATGATGAATTTATTTAATAAATGTAAATAGTAGGTCTTATATGGCGTGGTTCTCTTTGACAGTTGGTTTATCAAAAAAATTATAACAAAATTACAAATACTGAATACAAGATATTTAATTTTTTTAAATCACTTAAAATAACTTGAAAAATAAAAATGATTCTTTTACTTAGAAAACACCTTAAGACAATAATTAATTATTAAAGAAATGATATATTAATCAACTTGATTCGTATTTACTAAACATACAGATAAATGTAAGGGAAAGGTAAGGTACAAGATAGTACATGTATTTTATTAAAGTTTATGTTGAGTTGTACTCGGAGCAATTTGATATACTCTTCTAAATAATGCATCTTAGTTTTCACTTTGAGGTATATTTAATTTATCAAATTGAATGATACATTATCATTTTTTTAAAAGTTGTAATATCTTCTAATCAATTAAAAAAATAATTATATGATTTTTCAAAATGTTAAATTAAAAAATTACCAAAATGATTATCAATAAAAACTATTATAATTAAAAATATATAATTTATTTAATATCAAATAGTAAAAATTATAATATTTTTAAGATAATTTTGAAGAAAAATAAAACAAATTTAAAAGAATTTCATAACTTTTAATCTCAAAATTAAAGGCAATATATTTTATCCTATCCTCTTCATGGAAGAGAGTATTTCTCCATTGAGAGTATAGCTATTCTTAGGTGCTTAAAGTAAAAGAATAAGATAAACAACATGGTTGACAAGAGGCTCCCCAAATTAGCTTTAGCCAAAATGTGGAACAATCACCAACAACTCACTGGGGGGTGACATAATGATGCCAAGTCATGGCTAAATAATTGGAGAATAAAAGAAGAAGTTATCTTGCAAATAAAGATGACATTAAAAATAATATTCAAGATAAATTTAAGGAGGATATATGGTGTGATAAAGAATTAGAGGATACAATAAAATAAATATATTATAAGGAAGTGATTAACTCTAATCTTGAAAACAAAAAGTATCTATGTGTTTTGACATAGTGAAATTGGGCATTAGACAATCCCCAAAACACCATGACATCAAAGAATTTTCACTTTTGTGAGACCAAGAGGGTTAAAGATGAAAAACTCTTTCTCATGGCCTGCCCAAAGTATACCCACATTAGATCTCAATTTCAAAATATTTTTCACAATCTGGACCTTCCTAACCTTCTAAGTCATCAAAACAATAGTGATATTGACATGCTTCTCATAAAACTTTTTGAACATCAAAATAACATTTTAAATAATTCCTAATAATGTCTTATAGACCATTATCATATTCATATTTCCAAAAAAATTATGTATTATTAATCATACATAAATTTAAAATGTCATATAAATTAATAAGGTTTATATTTAAAATAAATTAAAATAACAAATTAAAAAGATTATTAATTTGAAAGAAAATTAAAAAATTATAAAAAAGTTATTAATTTTAGCTTAGAAAATGAAATTTATTTTATTTTAATTAGCATAAAGAAAAAATCAAATTCATTAAAGTAATAAGAACAAATTCTTACAAAATATACACTCAAATAATTTTTTGAAAAAATCCTAAAACATGATTGGTTTAAAAAATATGTCCTATTGTTCCTATTTTTAAAAATGGGATAAAAACATTCCCTCTAATTATAGCATCATTATGATTAGCCCAATTTTAGCCAAGCTTTATGGAATTATTTTGGAAAAGAAGATTAGCATTTGGCTAGAAAGTCACGGTAAAAGAGCTAAAGGCTGGGTTTAGGAGATATCATTCAACTGTGGACCATCTTGTTACCTTTAGGATCATTGCAGAGGCGTTCTGCAATACTAAAACCAATCTTTTTTGTTGTTTTGTTGACTTTAGAAAAACTTTTGACATGGTTCCTAGGAAAAACCTTTGGAAGAGGTTGAAAGAGATAAAAGTGCCTCTCGAGTTGAGGGTTGCTGCAATAAGGATGTATGAGAACATTATTGCTAAGTTAAAAAACAATGAGGTCTGGTCAAAAGAGATTAACTGCAATATCAGAGTCAAACAAGGTTGTCCCTTGTCCCCTACCCTTTTTGGCATATACATTGATAAGTTAGAAGAATGCTTGGAAAAAACAGGTTGTGTCGGCCCTACTATCACTGGTATAGTCATCAATATTCTTCTTTATGCCAATGATATCGTTCTTATGGCAAGGAGTCCCCATGATCTTGAAAACCAACTAAGAATCCTCAAGGACTTTTGCTCCAATATGGATATGACTGTTAATACTGATAAGACTAAGGTCATGATTATTAAATCCAATAAGATATCTTATGACACCTTTGTATATGACAACAACAACTTGGAGGAAGTGACTTCATACAAATATCTTGGAAATGATATTCACCACAAACTCAATTGAATTATAGCATTGAGAAAATGATTATTGTGCGATGGAAAGCTTATTATGGGCTTGAAAACAATTGTAAATCAATGGATCTTTGGAGTTGGGATAAGAAGAAACTCCTCTTTGAGACTCTTGTTACACCTGTTATTCTTTATGGATGTGAAGTATGGGGTTGTAGTATCTCTCATGAATCCTNGAGAAAGATAGAGAAAATACAAAAGAATTTTATAACCTATAATCTCAAAATTAAAGGAAATACACCATATCCCATCCTCCTCATAGAAACAAGCCTCTCCCCCATTGAGAGCATGGCTATGACTAGATACCTAATGTATAAGAATAAATTAAACAACATGGAAGACAAGAGGCTACTTAAAATTGCTTCAAAATCAAGTCATAACCACCATCGACTCAAGTGAGGATGGCATAAAGATGCCCGGCCTTGGATAAACTATTGGGGAATCATGGAAAAAACCATTTTGCAGAATAAAGATACTATTAAAAAAATCATCAAATCAAAATTTAAGGAAAAAATGTGGTGTGATAAAGAGTTAGAGGAAAAAACAAAATTAAGGTATTATAAAGATGTAATCAACCCTAATCTAGAAGATCAAAATTATCTATCTGTTTTGCCAAGTGTAAAGAAAAAAATAAGCATTGCTAAGATAAGAACAAATTGTCACGAGCTCCATAGTGAAACTGGGTGTTGGTCAATTCCTAAAACGCCATGGGATGAAAGAGTGTATCATCTTTTTGACACTAAGAAGGTTGAAGAAGAAAAACACTTTCTCTTATATTGTCGACCCTATACCCATATTAGATCTCATTTTCAAAATATTGATCACACTACCAACCTTCCTAACCTCTTAACTCAACAAAAGTATGGTGATCTTGGAAAGATTCTCTTAATGCTTTTCAAGCACGGAAAAAAATTCTAAAGAATCACAAGTAATCATTTACCCTCTTAAACTCTTAAATCTTAGTGGATATTAATCATCATCATAAAATAAATTATTATTCAAAAAATACATGATAATAACATTATTTACCATATATCCTAATACCAAACGATAGGTGAAAAGATCAATACAAATATTTTGCAAATAATCTGCAAAATAAAATTAAAAAATGGAGAGATACGAATAGAAAGTCCAAACTGTTAATTCGGACGAATCCATAAAAATAATTATTTAATAAATAGGACGAATCCATAAAAATAATTATTTAATAAATACGGATAGATCCAACGAAAGTGTGCTTTCGGTCCATATTTCTTTGTTGAATGAAGAATTAAATGAATATTAAAATAGTTCATCTCTAAAGCAGGTGGCAGATCTTAATTTTACAATACCTTATCTGTTGACATGCGTTAATTAAATTATAAGGATGTAGATTTACTCACTCAAGAAATAAGAAGAGATAAAAAGATGCTTAAAAAAGACGATATATATAGATATAGCCAAACGACAAATCTCTGATCATTTTCCGGTGATCCTTCAGTTAGAATTGGAAAATAGTAAAGTGAGGTTTCATTTTAAATTCAATTCTATTTGGTTGGAAGACCTAGATTTTGACAAGTTTGTTTGATCAAACTGGATTGAAATGGTAGGATTGGAGCATTTAAATCCACGGGATACTATGGTTAAAAAACTAAAGTTATTAAAGGCATTGTTGTAGATATGGGAGAAATTAACAAAGTTGGAAGGAAGAGAAGAAGAGAAGAATTGGTAAACTTTGAAGTTGAGTTGGATTTGTTGTACTCTAGTCATGGTGGAGGTTTTGACAAGGAGGATAAAATGCTAATTGCAAAATTAATAGAGGATATTGGTATTACTAAGACAGGAAGAGAAAATATGGAGGCAAAAAAGAAGAATAAATTGGTTGGTGTCACGGGATAGAAATACAATTTTTTCAATGCGTATTCTAGCTCCAGGAAACAGATCAAAACTATATGTGGGATAACTAAGGAGGAGGGACAAGTGATCTCCAGTAATAAGGGTTACATTTAGAAACAATTGAGTATTTCCAGAATCTATATAAGGCTCAACCAAATTTGGCCATTTCATCCACTGAAATTCTGTCAACTTTGAAAGATTTTAAAGCCTCAAAAAGTCTAGGCCCGGATGGATGGACAACAAATTTTTTTTGGGCTTTTATTTATTTATTGGGTGATGATTTACTGGGGATAGTGGAAGAGTCCAGAAAACAAGGAAGAGTGTCTGGAGCATTGAATGCTAATTTTCTTGCCCTTATTCCAAAGTGTGAGAATCTTGGATCCTTTGGATATTTTAGAACTATAGCCTTATGTAATTTGGCATACAAAATTATCACAAAAAATATAGCCAACATAATTAAATCTACTTTCTCCTTTGGGATCTCTAAGGAACAATTTTTATTTCTTGAGGGCAGAAAAATTACTGATGCTATAGGAATAGTGTAGGAAGCATTACACAACATTAAGGTGAAAAACGATAAAGCTATGGTGCTTAAACTAGACTTGATCTCTTTTGATAGAGTGGACTGGGGATTTTTAAGACTTGTGTTGTTATAGGTGGGTTTGAGTATTTTGAGTATTGAAGCAACTGACTGGATAATGGGGTGTGTGACCTCAACAAATTATGTTATATTAGTAAATGCAAATCCTACTCCCTTTTTTAAGAGTTCCAGGGGATTAAGGCAAGGGTGCCCTTTGTCCCCATTACTGTTCCTCCTAGTTGTTGAAGGGTTAAGGAAAGACATTGAGGTGAAAGTAAGGGAGAAGAAATTAACAGGTTTATTAGTGGCTAAAGGGACTTGTATTACTCATTTGTTGTTTGTTGACGATGTTATCTTGTTTGGTAGTGGTAACATAGCCAAGTGGGAAGTCTTTAAGGAGATTTTGACTCTTTTCTGTAAAGCTACAGGTATGGCCTTTAGTCCTCAGAAATCTTCGTTCCTAGAAGTTGGGTGGGAGGGAGAGGACTTGGTATTACTAAAGTTGATTCTTCCTTTTGAAGTAAAACTAGTGGAGGATGGCTTTAAGTATTTTTAGTGTTTCTTGAAACCAAGTTGCTATATTAACTCTGATTGGAATTGGCTGGTGAAAAAATTTGAAAAAAAGATTGCTAATTGGAGTTATAGATGGTTAAGTCTAGGGGCAAGGGCAACATTGGTAAAAGTTGTTCTTGAAAGTATACTAGTTTATTGGTTGTCGTTTGCTAAAATTCCTAAAATTATTTTAAATATTATTAGAAGAAAGATATTTAGCTTCTTGTGGATTGAGAAAAAGATAAAGGAAGGGATACACCTGATAAGTTGGAATAAAATTGCTAAACCTAAAAAGATGGGTGGGTGGGGTTTGAAAAATATCTTTACTTTTGGGAAAGCTTTAGCTGCAAAAATCTTATGGAGGTGTTGAATGGTACCTGGTCTCTGGCATGACATGATACTTGAAAAGTTTCTTAAGAAGAAACCTGTGGTAGAGTGGCTTAGGGATGGAAGTAAAAGAAGGTCTCGTATTTCAATATATGGAGAGCTCTTACCTCCTCTTTATCCATAATAACTGACTGGTTGGTTTGGCTCTCTGGGAATGGGAGAGAGATCAGAGTTGGTGTTGATCCTTTGGTAGGGTCCCATAAATACTTTAAGTTGTCAAGGAACCTTATTTAGCACTAAAGTCTCAAGGAATTGACTTTTTAGCCCAAGTAGAAAATCAGGTTTTGGAGAACTCAAGGCACTCAAGATGGAAAAATGCCAAGGATCTAGGCTTAGAAGGGGAACTTGAAGAGGAGTGGAGTAATTATATCAAAAGTCTAGTGGGATGGGGCTTTGAATTGAACAATGAAGAATATTTACTTATGTGGCCTTGGGATACTAAAGGAGGTCAGGTTTCAGCGAAACAACCATACGAAGTCCAGTGGGTGGACACAGTAGTAGCCGACTCCATTTTCTGGTACAGTGATTTATGGAAATGGCAGGAACCTTTAAAAATTAAACTTTTTATGTGGCTCTTGCTTGAACAGAGAATACTCACTTGGGAGAATCTCTGTAAAAGAGGTTTTCTAGGGCCAAGCAGATGTGTGTTATGTGGGACCCATGAGGAAAATATGAAACACCCTTTTGTTGACTGTAGATTCACAAAAAGCATTTGGAATTCATTACAAAAGGATTTAAAATTTGAGAGTGCTTGGGAAGGAGAGCATGTGGAAGGTTTCTTTGTAAATTGGATAAAGAAAAGGGAGAACTGGACATAACTAGCCATGTATATCTGTTGGGAGGTGTGGAAACATAGAAATTTGGCTATTTTTGAAGATCGACCACTAAATAGGGTTAATGTGTGTAACATTATTCTACAACAATTGGGAGAAAGAAAAGCAACTAACTCTCCTAAGGTTAGTAGGATAGATAGGCCACCCCTCATAGAATGGAACTTGGCAGTGGGTTTTTTTGATGGTGCTTCTCGGAATAGGGGAGAAAAGTGTGGGGCTGGAGAAGTGATCAAATGTCCAGAGTTAGGGGTTTTTAGGCTTAAAATGAGATGTGGAAGTGGTACTAATAGGGGTGAATTGTTAGCTCTCTGGTGTTTACTTTACTTTTTCTGCTATAAAAAGATAACAATCTTACACTTGGTTGGTGATTCAAAGGTTATTATTGAATGGTTTAATAATGTGAATGAATTACAAGTGATCTCACTTCTGCCATGGATGAGAAGAATCAGAGTGTTGAGCTGGAATTTTATTCAACTAAAAGGTGAACATATTTATAGAGCATACAATCAAGAAGCATACCAGCTATCAAAAGCAACACTTGTACTTCAAGAGGAGGGATTTTTCTATGGGATCCTCAAGGAGAAGCAAAAATTTTTTAAAAGGTGGAAATTAATTAAGACAATACTTTTTGTTAAGAAAAAGAGTTAGATATTTTTTGATCTTTTGGTCCGGATAGGTTATATGATCCATTTTGATATTATTGTAACTGAAATGTTATATTACTTTAATATAATTTTTTTATCATCTAAAAAAACATAAGATAATAAAGTGTATATTTTAACAAGGGTTGCATGGCAGCTTAGTCCCTGCCAAGTAAATTTGGAAATGGAGTGTATCTAGATGGAATCATTGAACTAGTTAGAGTGTCCCAACAATTGTAAAACCATTGTCAATTTGTTATAATTATTATTTGTCTTTATTTAAAAAAAAAATCAAAATCATTATTAAAAGGGAAATATTTATATATAAGTTGTCTATATCATTTTGTTTTTCATCTTTAACTATATTTTTTCTAATTTATTATCATTTAAAAAGAAATTCGAAGTTACTATTAAAAAGAAATTACACATATATCATCATACATAATTATATGTATATCATTTTGTATTAATCTAGTAGGAGTACACTTTGTATTAATGATAAGAGAAAAGCATAAATGCAATAATAATGAAATAAATATATAGTAATAATGAGAGAACACATGGCATTTTTTTTCTTTTCTTAATTTTTTATATAAAAGGTACTATGTACTGATAACCAAGTTTATTGAAATGCATTAATAATGAAATAAATGGATAGTAATAATGAGAGAACACGTGGCATTTTTACGTTTTTTTTTTTTTTTTTTTTT
>ML795095.1:429196-444620 GCA_009831015.1 Picea engelmannii
TATAAAAGGTAATAGATACTTATAACCAAGTTTATTGATTATGTAATTAATTTCAAATAAGGGAACAATAAGACTTGGAATATATTAACCAATGAAAAATGAGAAAAACAAATATTTTTATTATATCAAAAAACACATATTTGTTTTATTAAGTTAAGCACTACACTATACACATAAATTTAAAATAAAAAGCAAATTAATATCAAATCAATAACAAACTCATTACTATAATCTGTTTTGGCAAATACTAATAATAAATTAAAATAATTAAATAATACTAAGATCGAAATGATAGATATAGTTTACTTTACTATATGAAATCATTTTCATTTTAGGTCAATGAAGTTACTTCATTAATTTTTTTAACATCATTATGTTGATAATATTTTTTATTCGGATTTCAGTTAAACGTCGATTTCAATGTCTATATTTAATTTAACTTGTGAATATGTCGTAAAACACAATGTTAAAAGGTTACTAGGTTTTATTTCTACACATATTTAATATAGGTTTTTGTTTCACTATCTTTTAAATTGTTACTATGTTCTTATCTCACATGAACTGAGTTTTAATTTAACAACTACAAATATTTCATACTATAAAAGGACACATTTCAAATAATTTTTTATGTTAATCTTCCAATTCTAATTGGAAATTTTTTAAATAATATTTGTTTATTTTTTATGATTTTTTTCATTTTCTTTCCGTATAAGATAACTAGTTAGTGCCAACATTTAAATTATTTCGAAGTTTATATTATAATATTATAATAATTATTATTATTTAACAAACAGCACTATGCGAAGGGTTGGCCTTGATTTTTGAATGAAGACTAACAAGCAAATTGACAAACAATGAAAAGGGAGGATAGACGGGTTGACGGAATCTGATCATTTCATTGATGGAATTATTGCCCGCTAGCTCCGCAGGTTGGCAAGTGGCGAATATCCAAGTCATGACGTGAACGTGGGTGTGAATCCTGAGGAGCGGAGAACGGACTTGGTATCACGTGGGTCTGTATAAGTACGAGCGAATACCTGAGAGATTGGAGCAGCAATCATTCATCAAAGATCAGAAGCTGATCAGTCGAAGCATTCAGCAATGGCTGGATATGAATGCCAAGAGAACCCTAACATAGAGTCTCGAGGATTAATCGCCATGGATTGCTCAGTCGATCTCAAAGGCAGGCCGGTTCTCAGGTCCAAAACTGGAAGATGGAAGGCTTGTTCCTTCATCGTTGGTAAGATTATGCAATGATTTTTTACTGAACTCCAGTTTGATCCATATGCTATGAGCTTTGTGTAGTTTTTTTTGTTGTTGGGAAACAGTAATAAGTGCTTTCTGGTTCGGAATTATTTGTAATTCGTGATTGATTTCTTGGGGATTGACGGATGCTGGTGTTTAAATATTACAGCCTATGAGGTCTTCGAAAGGATGGCTTACTATGGAATTGCCTCCAATTTGGTGATTTACCTGACAACTAAGCTGCATGAGGGCACTGTGAGTTCGTCAACGAATGTGTCTAATTGGTCTGGTACAATTTGGATCACCCCTGTCATCGGCGCATATATTGCAGACACTCACTGGGGACGATACTGGACATTTACAGTGTTTTCATTTGTTTATATTGTGGTCTGCAACTTGTCTCTCTTCTTTCCTCCATAGTTTTTATTTACTAAACACTTCCTCCATGGTAAAACTTTTCTGTCTAATTATATAAATTGCAAGCAAACAATCTGAGCATTTTCAACAAATTTTATGGAAAGGATTGCTTGTTTCATGTGGGTATTTGTTGTATTTGATGCAGGGAATGGTAATTTTGACATTAGCCGTTTCATTGCGAACTCTGAGACCACCAGAGTGTGACCCGGCGTCCAACTTATGTGAGAAAGCTTCGAGTCTTCAGGTTGGAATTTTCTACTTTGCTTTGTAYGTTCTTGCTGTGGGCACTGGCGGTACAAAGCCCAACATCTCCACCATCGGTGCAGATCAGTTCGATGAATTTGATCCCAAGGARAAGCTTCAGAAGGCCTCCTTCTTCAATTGGTGGATATTTAGTGTGTTTTTGGGAATGCTGTTTGCAGATAGTTTTCTGATATATATCCAGGACCGTGTGGGATTCGCTGTGGGTTATGCGATTCCCACTGCGGGATTGATCATATCTGTCATACTATTCTTAATAGGTACTCCATTTTATAGACACAAAGTTCGGAATGGGAATCCATTCAATCGTATGGCGCAGGTACTTGTTGCATCAGCTCGGAAATGGAGAGTCAGGGTACCTTCGGATCCCACTAAACTGCATGAAGTGGATCCCAAAGAGTATGTTTCTAAAGGCAGATTCCCCATTTCTCATACTCCAATCTTGAGGTGAGTTTAACCATCTTTAACTTTCATTTTCAGTTTGACTTACTTTCTGTAAGACAAGGTCCCTAGTAGATAAAACCCTAGATTGAGTAAAAAAAAAGGAAATAAATTGAAAAATAAAAGAAAAGAAATGTTATACTATATAAAAATACAACACATAAGTTATAAAAGTATAACACATAAATACATACAGTATATATGTAAAAGAAAACCTTGACAAAGTCGTTAAAATACAGACCTGAAATTGATTTGATTTTTTTATTTTAAATTTTGATAGGTATATAAAATTGATTAAACTTTTGCAGATGGAAAGAATTAAAAATATTATTTATTATCTCTCACTATTGAATGGATTGAAAGTTCAATCAAACAAACCTCTGCGTATCATGTCATATTTTGTCAACGTATTACTAACTATGTGGCACATCAAGACTACCTTCCAACTCAAAGAAACTAGGAGATATAAGTATTAATGATTAAATTTTCATAATAATATAGGATATACCTATAAGTATTTATATTTAAAAATATTATTTATTATCTCTCATTATTAAATGGATTCAATGTTCAATCAAACAAACCTCTGTGTATCATGTCATATTTTGTCAACGTATTACTAACTATGTGGCACATCAAGACTAGCTTACAACTCAAAGAAACTAGGAGATATAAGTACTAATGATTAAATTTTCATAATAATATAGGATATACCTATAAGTATTTATAATTAAAAATATTATTTATTATCTCTCATTATTAAATGGATTCAAAGTTCAATCAAACAAACCTTTGTGTATCATGTCATATTTTGTCAACGTATTACTAACTATGTGGCACATCAATGCTATCTTACAATTCAAAGAAACTAGGAGATATAAGTATTTATGATTAAATTTTCATAATAATATAGGATAATAATCTATGTATGAATGAGAGAGATAATAATTAATTTTAATTTTAATTAGAGATTATTTTAATTTTTTTTAATGCTAAAAAGTATTGAAAGAAGTGTTTGAACATCACCATAGTTTTGATGATTTAGAAGGTTAGGAAGGTTAGTAATGTGACAGGTATTTTTAAATTGGGATTTAATATGAATATAGATAGGGCAATCCAAGAGGAAGTTTTTTTCATTTTCTTCCTGCTTAGTGTCACAAAAGTGACAGATTCTCTCATCCCATAGTGTTTTGAGAGTTGTCAAACACCAAATTTCATTATGTAACTACTAAAAATTTGTTTTAATTTTAGTAATGTTGATTTTCCTCTTTGCAATTTTCAAAACTTAAAAATAATATTAATTTTCTAAATTAAAATTGTTATTTTACATTAATCTTTTTTTTATTTATATATGACAAAAATAATAATCAATTTGATTTAAATCAATATCTATCTATATAATATATAGAGATTCTTATAATCTATATAGAGATTCTGAGAAAAATAATAATCAATTTGGTTTAAATCAATCTCTATATATATTATATAGAGATTCTTATGATCTATATAGAGATTCTTATAATCACAAGAAGATATACAACCTATGTAATCCTCGATATCTATGAAATCTTCAGTTAATTAATCCTCTACAGCTTTGATATCTTCTCTGAGTTTTTCCTAATTCTTCTCATTATAATAAATTATACAGCTTAGCACCAAATACTGAACGTTGACCCAGGCGAGCTTGGAACTAACTCATCAATAAGTTTCCACGTGCCAACTCAGTGTCGTCTCAGTGCCAATTTACAACTTGGAAGGATTGCCTCCATGAATCACCCTGGATTCCAGTGGAGAACAGTGTTATTGTTGGATGTTTGCTGTACAGTGACTCAATTGACCTATATTCTAGTTGCCCAATGATATTCTTAAAAAAATGATAGCCAAACAGTGTCGCCTAAATCTATGAAGAAAATTTATACAAAGAAAAGAACTTTTAGTACATTTCAATTACTTGAAAGTACAACCCAGCAAGCACACAAAGGTCGTCCCTCTGGGTACAGAAAAACAATCAAGTAGAATTTATGAGAAAAGCAATTGTTTGGAGCTGGGAGGAAACTAAGAATTCCATCCATAGACGAAATATCGTTTTCATAGTTGAACTGCAATATTATAACCTAATTTTCCCATTTTTAACCTTTGCAGGTTTCTGGACAAAGCAGCAACAAAGGATGGCTCAGCCAGTCCCTGGAAACTGTGCACGGTAACCCAAGTAGAAGAAACGAAGCTTATGATAAAACTGCTCCCGGTTTGGGTTTCTCTGTTCATACCAAGCACCTTGATTGCCCATGTATCCACGCTATTCATAAAGCAGGGAACAACACTGGATAGGCATATGGGACGTCACTTTGAAATCCCTGCGGGCTCCCTTACATCATTTTTCGCATTGGCAATGTTGGTAACCGTTTTAGTGTATGACAAATTCCTAGTAAGGATTTTCAGAAGATTCACAGGAAATCCCAGAGGCATCACAATCCTACAGAGGATGGGTATTGGTCTCTTCATCCACATGGTAACCATGGCAGTGGCATCGATAACCGATGTGAAAAGGATCAATTTTGTGAAAGAACATGGTCTTGAAGGCAATAAGAAAGCAGTAGCTCCCCTCACCGTTTTCATTTTGCTTCCTCAGTTTTTGTTGGGAGGCATGGCAGAAGCCTTCGTTGAAGCAGGAAAGATAGAATTCTTTTATGATCAAGCCCCCGAGAGCATGCAGAGCATAGGGACTGCATTTTATGCTAGTACTTTAGGGTTTGGGGGTTTTCTCACTACATTTTTTTTGAAAGCTACAACTAAGGTCAGTGGACGAGAGGGCCACACCAGTTGGGTTCTAAACAATCTGAATGCATCTCGCATTTACTACTATTATGCCTTCATGGCTATTCTTGGCTTTATAAATCTGATTTTCTTCCTAATTATTTCTCGGTTTTATGTGTATAAGAGAGAAACCAACGAGTCATTGAGCCACTACAGCCATGCCCATCCTGTAATAGGAACGGTGGAACATCATGCACTGCCCTTTGATATCAAAGACCCCGCAGATAAAATGGTACTGAACAACAGAGAAATAGAAATGCCGCTCGCTGGATGAGAGGGATCTCTGATATATCGTCAGTGAACAATAACTGTGCCTGGGATTGTGTTATTTTGGTGTTTGTAATTATCTGTGTGACTGTTTATTTGGAGTTGGTGATTACAAATTGTGGTTGTTCTTATTTGACGTTTGTAACTACAAGTTATTCACTTATAAATGACCAACGTGGGCTGCCAGTTTTTGAGTTGAAATCTTATGCCTGGTTAAAAGTTTGTTATCCTAAAATTGAATTTAATAGACCCCATCGTGACCTTCTACATCATATTTTTTCTTTGAATTATTTTATTATATGCAATTTTATTTAAGTTAGTTTTCATTTTGTTGTTCTTAATTTTATTCTTAGATCTTCTGAAATTGAATTCAATAGAATGACGTTCTACACCATAATATTCTTTAATTAATCTCTATTTTGTTGTATTTAATTCCATCCCTGCGACTTTGTGACATTGAATTTGATAGTCTTCATGTTTATCTTCTTTCTATGATATTAAGAAATTGAATTTAATAAATGATATTAAGAAATTGAATTTAATAAATCTTTGTATGACCTTCTGCATCATTGTCTTTTATTTTATTTCCATCTTGTTATATTTAATTTTATTTAACTTACTTTACATTGAAGKTATTCCTCCATCTAACAWTTATTTCASTATTCAAAACATAAAACATATACATTTTASAACTTTTTGCAGGTRATGCACTTKGAATTCTACAAAGGGATGATTTAAAATATTTATTTAAGATATTCAAATTCAAATTWTTTATTYATTTATTTTAATTTKCATTTAATTAAAATACATATTTTATAATTTAATATAAAADTAAAWATTAAGAWAAAATATATTTTCAAAATATTTWTCAATAATTATTTATATTAACTRAATAYATAAATACAAACTCAAAATTCAACACTTAATTAATTCATATTAAATTTGTAATGAGATTTATTACTATATTTTATTTGATGTTAGTATTAATAATTTTTTTAAATGTTATGTATCAACTCCATGTTAAGCACTAAAGAAATTACATATTATACTCATATTGTGATGTATAAAACACCTATCTATAGAAGGTGGGCATTGAAATATTTTGTTTTCTTTTAATATTTCTTTAAATGTTACGTCAACTCAACTGCATGTAATATTTCTTTAAATGTGACCTCAAGTGCATGTGGAGTAGGAAGGAGCTGCACATCTCCCTCGTATTGGGGAAAGTGCTTCAATCCTAATTAGAATTTTTGTACTTTAAATTAGTATATAGATAGATGGATATAAATATAGATATAGATATGATGATGATGATTATCATCCATTGAGATTGAATTTGATCTATCCTACCTTAAGAATCTAAGATATTACTTGGATTTCTTTAAAATTTAATTTTTTTTGCTAGAAAGTATTAAGAGAAGCAAGATCAGCATAGTTTTGGTCAGTTAGAAGGTTAGGAAGGCTGGGAGTGTGACAAGTATTTTGAAATTGAGATCGAATATGGGTATACATCAAGTATTCTAAGAAAAATGTATTTTCATTTTCAACCCTCTTAGTGTTACAAAGATGATAGATTCTTTCATCCCAAGTGTTTTGGGAATTGTCCAACCCTCGCTCATGAGAATTTGTTCTTATTTAAGCAATGTTGATTTTCTTCTTTACACCAGTCAAAACAAAGAKATACTTTTGATATTCTAGAATAGGGTTGATCACCTCCTTATAGTATCTTAATTTTCTTTTACCCCATAATTCTTTATCACACCACAATTTCTTCTTAAATTAAAATGTAATAATATTTTAATATTATCCTTATTTTGTAGAGTGATCTTTTCCTTTATTCCCAATGGTTTAGCCAAGGCTGAGCATGTTTATGCCATCTCCACATGAGTCTAAGTTAGTTTTGGTTGGAGTTTGAAGTAATTTCATGTATTCCATCTTCTTGAACGTGTTCTTATACATTAGGTATATGGTGATAACTGATAGAGATCTGACCACACTCCTCGGAGAACGACCGCTCTCTTGAGGATCTTCTTTCTCCTTCGACCCGAAGAACCCAATGGCTCTTATATTTCCTTTCGGGAAATCTGCACCCACAGTTTACTTCGCGCGACCCCTCTTCTTTTGCTTTATCGAGGAATCGAAACTTCGCAGCTTTGCGAGTTCATGGTCTGTCTCTGGGTCCTCAATTCTCTAAGGCCCGCTGGCTTTGGTCAACATGGACTTCCTCTCGCCTCCGCTATCGGGACTTCATTCTATCGTGTTTTTGCAACTCGCGACACCAATCACTCGGGGTTCTAACCTCCGATACCCGATGCGCCGAAGTGCCAAAACTCGCGATCTCGCTTCCTCACGACTTCGCCACTTACGCAACCAAATGTCTCCTACCTCGACTCCCAATGACCGAGACACCGAACCTACGATGGATTATGCCACATGTCTTCCACTATCCCCTGTGGCCCACACTACTTACACAGTTGTCGGGATATCGCACCTCGCTATATCGCGACTTCTGTTGCGTAGATTTGGAGTCTCACCTCACGAACTCTCGATATGCCGATCCACGAGTAGAATCAACGCTCCTCATGATCCCGATTGACGGCTCCTGCTCTCCCAAGCTTCGAACTTTTTCCGCCCCTGCACTGTAGCTTCCTTGCACCCTGCAAGATCCAACGTTCCATGGAATTTTGCGAAATCTCCTCGGGGAATTTTGTTCGTTCGTTTCTTCCTTACACAATCCACGAAATGATGAGCCGTTCTTCCATAGTACTCGTCACCTTGTGCGTAAACCTACGACTTTCCTTACAAGCTTCCAGGCATGGCTTTGTCTATACCGTCCTTTGACGAACTCGAAGTCCTATCCTTCCTAAGCTTCCACGACTTCAAAGCTCTCAGAAAGAAATTATTGCACGTACTCCTTGCGGTAAATCTTCAACCACGACCAAGTGTTGAAGCTTTCGATCCTGCACACTCCTGCAGCAGAAATCTTTCAATAATTTGCTCAGAATCGCAACTTTGAGACTTCGCTTGGCCTGTGCACTCCTTGCACGGCACTGTGCCTCTCTGCACTTGAAGAAATGAGAACAAGAGTTATCTCTAACTGAACCCTTCTGTCGACGCACTCCTTGCGAACAAATTCGACTACACTCCTTGCAGGAATCTTCTGGCTCACTTAGAGAAACAATTGAAACTCATTCACTCTTCCTCTCTGACTTCAATTCAACCATGAAATCACATACACAACATATAAAAGAAAATGCATGACAGGAAGCAAACATTCATGAGAAAAACATCAATACACAGAGAAACAACACATCACCATGGGATTGAATCAAAGCTTTCTTCTATTAATTCAATATCTGTACATGGGTGTTCTTTACACAGCTCTCTGCTTGCTCTTCTCTTCCTGAATGCTCGATAATCCATAATTATTTTACAATGTACAATGAGGGTGTCTATATCCGTTTTCCCTCTTGAACTCTAAACTATCAAATCTACAATTAAATTCCTATCTACTAGCATTAACTATCTTAAATGCCTCATCTTCCTAAGGATGAGAGCTATCCGCTCAAGGTCCATTACAATATACAAAGTGCGCTTCATTAAATCCACACATTAATGTTTGGCGCAACAATTATCAAGGTGTTTCAAAATTTGTGCTGGCGCTGTCTAGCTGTCTTCCGCTCCACGTTGGCTCGCTTGTCTTGTGCGATGCTCATGCATCATACTCCTCGGCTTGAAAACATTCATGGGCTCCTATCCATGAGCTCCCGCATGGTCTGTCCATGCTTTTGTATCACTGCGTCGGTTTCCCAGCTGGCGTCTTCCACTGGATGGTTCTTCCATTTGACCAGATACTCATAGTACTCTTATCTCCTAGTCTTCTTACCTACCCTCTTGTCTAGTATGCACTCCATCTGTAGCTTTTCTGCAACTGGTAATTGTTTCTCCCACTCGATCACTGGTTCTTCATTTCCATTTTTTGCTTCTCCAGCCCTGTATCGGTATAAGTCTGCGATATTGAATATCGGAGATATCCCGATGCCATCCGGCAACTCAATCTCATAAGCATTCTCTCCAAATTTCTTCAGGACTCTGCAAGGTCCGATTTTCTTCATCTTAAGCTTGTTGTATGTTCCCCTTGGGAACCTTTCCTTCCTCAAGTGTTCTAGAACAAGATCCCCAACCTTGAACTGAAGTTGTCTCTGATGCTGATCTGCCCTGCGCTTGTACTCCTGATTCGAATCTATTAATCACTGCTTCACCTTGTTGTGAAGTTCTTTCATCGCTTCAGCGAACTCTTCAATGCTTGCGCTGCTAGTAGTAGTCTTCTCTGACTCCCTGAGTTCAGAGACTCCCCTCGGTTGTGTCCCATATACAACTTGAAATGGACTTTTCCCTGTACTCCGATTCACTGAATCGTTGTACGCAAACTCTGCCTGTGGTAATATCTGATTCCAGCTGCTGTGGTGCTCTGTCACTAGGCTTCTCAGCAAGTCTCCCAAACTTCTGTTGACCACTTCCATCTGTCCATCCATCTGAGGATGATAAGAAGAACTAAACGCCAAGTTAGTTCCTAGCTTCTTCCATAGCATCCTCCAGAAATTCCCTATGAATTTCGTGTTTCTATCTGAAACTATACCTTTCAACAATCCATGAAGTCGAATGACCTCCTTGAAAAACAAATTTATGATGTGCGTTGCATCACTGGTTTTCTAGCATGGGATGAAATGTGCCATGTTTGAAAACCTGTCTACCACCACAAAGATGGAATTAACTCCTCTCTGCGTCCTTGGCAATCCCAATACAAAATCCATGCTTATCGCCTCCCATGGCCTCTCTGGTATGGGCAATGGCAGATAAAAACCTGCATTATGTTTTCTCCCCTTCAAATGCTAACAAATTCAACATCTGTCAACAAACTTCTTGACATATGCTCGCATGCCTAGCCAAAAATATGATTCGCTCAGCTTGGCGAATGTTTTTTCATGGCCAAAGTGTCCTGCCAATCCACCACTGTGTTTTTCTTTCAACAAGTTCTCCCTCATGGAGCAATTCAGAATACACAGTTGATTGCCTCTGAACAAAAATCCTTCCTGGATCATATAATCTATCCACGGACTTCTGTCTCTGAGAACTGGATTCTCAGCTGCTTCATATGCTTCTCCAAAATCTGCATCTCCTGTGTACATGACCCTGAGATTTTCAAAACCCAATGTTTTGACTCGGAACTCCTACAGCAACAAACATTTCCTGCTCAAAGCATCAACCACTTTGTTAGCAGTACCCGAAATATGTTTAATCACAAATGTGAAATTCTGCATATACTCTACCCATTTCGCATGTTTCTGATTCAACTTCTCTTGTTGACTCACAAACTGCAATGCATGATTATCACTATACAATACAAATTCTTTCGGGACCAAGTAATGCCTCCATTTCTTTAATGCCTGTATGATAACATAAAATTCTTTATCATATGTGGAGTATTTCAGTTTTGCCTCATCCAACTTCTCACTGAAATATGCAACTGATCTGTCTTCCTGACTCAAGACCACTCCTATGGCATATTCGCTTGCATCACATTTCACCTGAAATGTCTTCAGGAAATCAGGCAACACCAACACTGGTTGCTCTGTGATCTTCTGCTTCAACAGATTGAAGCTCTTCTCAGCCTCTGTTGTCCAATGAAAAGACTTATGTCGCGTATTCACCGTGTCCATCATTGTTGTGCTAATTCCACTGAAATTTCTGATGAACTTCCGGTAGAAACTAGCCAAACCATGAAAAATTCTCACCTCGAACACATTTCTCAGTGATGGCCAATTCTTGATCACTTCCACTTTATCCGGATCCATCTTCAATTCATTCGCCGATATAACAAAACCCAAGTAGATGAGCTTTGTCTTCATGAACGAAGATTTCTTCATATTAATCATCAGCTTCTCCTGCTGCAGCTTTCTCATCACAATGGCCAAATGCTTCAAGTGTTCATCCTTTGTCTTGTTGAAAATCAGTATATCATCCAGATATACGACGACAAATTTTTCGATGAATTCCCTCAGGACTTCATTCATCAGCCTCATAAATGTACTCGGTGCGTTTTTCAAGCCAAACGACATGACCAACCATTCATACAAACCTTCATTTGTCTTGAATGTTGTTTTCCATTCATCACCTTCCCTCATGCGAATCTGGTGATATCCACTTTTCAAATCTATCTTTGAAAAATATTTTGCCCCACTCAGGCAATCCATCAGATCATCCATTCTCGGCAGTGGAAACTTGTACCTGATGGTTATCTTATTAATGTCTTGGGAGTCTGTACACATTCTCCAGCCTCCATCTTTCTTCGAACTAAGCACTATTGGAACAACACACAAACTCAAGCTTTCCCTGAACAATCCCTTGTCCATCAACTCCTGGACCTACTTCTTGACCTCCTCATTTTCTTGCGGCGTTAACCTGTACGCATCTTTGTTCGGCAGGCTAGCTCCTGGTATGAGGTATATGTGATGACTCACACTTCTCATTGGTGGCAACAAATGAGGTAATTCGTCCACTATGATATCAACGAACTCTCCCAGCAGTTCCTGAATCTCATCTGGTAAGTCATCCACTCTTGTGCTAGTCAGAACAATTCTCGACTTTCTGACAACAAAGAATTGTGGATCTTCCTTCTTCTCCATCTCTGTGAGAAGCTCTTTCCCACTCATGAGAAGTATCGTGTTGCTTACTTCCGACTTCATCTCCTTATCCTTTATCGGAAGCAATCTATGTGTTCTCCCATCCTTCTCCAAAGTATATGTGTTCATCCTCCCATCATGAACCACATTTCTGTCGTATTGCCATGGTCTACCCAACAATAAATGACATACATCCATGGGAATAACATCACACAGAATCTTATCATTATACCCTCCTATCTTGAATTCAACTAAACACTATTTAGTGACACTCACCTGATGTCCCTTTTGTAGCCATGAAACTTTGTATGGACTCGGGTGATCAGTTGTCTCCAGTTCCAACTTTTCTACCATCTCGGTCGAAAGGAGATTGTCGGTGCTACCATTGTTAACAATAACCTTTCACTTCCAGTCCTTGGTTTTACAAGCTGTTCTGAACAGTCTGGTCCTTTGAGCTGAACTTTCCACCTCCTTCTCAGGTGTCAAAAGGACTTTATGCATCCCAAGCGATCTTCCGCCTTCTGCATCTTCGGTCTCAGCATCACGCCTCTGCGCTTCTGCGATGTCCTTCTTCTTCTCTAGACACTCAAATGACCTGTGCCCATTCTTCCCACATGTGAAACATGTGATTACTCCACCTCGGCCTCTTCCTCTGCCTCTGGTACGAGGAAAAGTATTTGCGTCAGCATAATCTCCCCTCTGCTCATTATGCTGTCCTCTTTGTTCAACATGTGGTTGTCCTCGTTGTGAGGTTCCACCTCTCTTAATCTTACCCTGAGGTCTCTTCCATTCCTCCTTGGGCTTTTGGTACTTATCCTGAACAACTACCTTGCCTCTGGGCTGACACCTGCCTCACCCTCGCTGACCTTGCTTACGACTCAGCTTCTCCTCAACTTTCAGAGCCATTTGATAAGCATCCTCCACCGTCTTGATGGTAACCATGCTCAACTCATCCTGAATTTCATATCTCATACCATTCAGATATCTGGAAACCTTCTCATCATCCCTCTCCCGATGACCTGTTCTGATGTTTAGCTTGTAAAATTCCTCATTATACTCCTTCACTGTCATCAGCTTCTGTCTCAGGTTCTGCATTCTCCTGAACAGAGTAATTTGGTAATCCCTTGGGATGAACTTCACCTTCATCTTAGCAATCATTCGATCCCAACTTTTGATCTTCTGCTTGCCCTTGCAGCGTCTATCATCTTGTAGCTCGTCCCACCACAATCCTGCATGTCCTTCTAAGCGTGTGAAAACATGTCTGACCTTTTTGTCCTCTTCGATGTCTTCATAATCGAAGTAAGTGTCAAGAGATCGGATCCAATCCAGTAGCTCCTCTGCATCCATATTTCCTTCATATACTGGAATTTCCATCTTCGCCTTCGCACCCGTTCTAGCGATAGCTTTGATCAACCACTCAGTTGATGCATCTTTTACTGTGACCTCTTCTTCATGTCCAGCTTCCTATTCAACTTCAAAATCACTAAGATCCCCTGCACCAACTCCGCGTCTCTGAGCTGTCTCCATCTCTTCAAGCCTTGCTCAGAGATCTCTCATCTGTCTCTCCATTTCTGGATTTCCTGCCGGCCTACCTCTTCTTCGCAACTCCCTGTCCTCTGGGTTAGGCGACTGTCTTTCTCTCCTGGGCGACATGGAGAATTTCTCCCTTCTCTGCTATAGAAAACAAAGAGTCAAATCCCCACTCTGATACCACTTGATAGAGAATCGATCACACTCCTCGGAGCACGACCGCTCTCCTCAGGATCTTCTTTCTCCTTCAGCCCGAAGAACTTAATGGCTCTTCTATTCCCTTTCAGGAAATCTACACCCACAGTTTACTTCGCGCGACCCCTCTTCTTTTTCTTTATCGAGGAATCAGAACTTCGCAGCTTCGCCAGTTCACGGTCTGTCTCTGGGTCCTCAATTCTCCGAGGCCCGCTGGCTTTGGTCAATGTGGACTTTCTCTCACCTATGCTATCGGGACTTCGTTCTATTGCATTTTTGCAACTCGTGACACCAATCACTAGGGGTTCCAACCTCCGATACCTGATGCGCCGAAGTGCCTAAACTCACAATCTCTCTTCCTCGCGACTTCGCCACTTACGCGACCAAATGTCTCCTACCTCGACTCCCGATGACCGAGACACTGAACCTACGATGGGTTATGCCACCTGTCTTCCACTATCCCCTGTGGCCCACACTACTTACACAGTTGTCAGGATATCGCGCCTCGCTATATCACGACTTCTGTTGCGTAGATTTGGAGTCTCACCTCACGAACTCCCGATATGCCGATCCACGAGTAGAATCAACGCTCCTTGTGATCCCGATTGACGGCTCCTGCTCTCCTGAGCTTCAAACTTTTTCCACCCCTGCACTGTAGCTTCCTTGCACCCTGCAAGATCCAACGTTCCACGGAATTTCGTGAAATCTCCTCGGGGAATTTCGTCTGTCCGTTTCTTCCTTACACAATCCACGAAACGACGAGCCGTTCTTCCACAGTACTCGTCACCTTGTGCGTAAACCTACGACTTTACTTACAAGCCTTCTAGGCACAACTTTGTCTATACCGTCCTTCGACGAACTCAAAGGCCTATCCTTCCTGAGCTTCCACGACTTCAAATCTCTCAGAAAGAAATTCTTGCATGCACTCCTTGCGGTAAATCTTCAACCACAACCAAGTGTTGAAGCTTTTGATACTGCGCACTCCTGCAACAGAAATATTTCAATACTTTGCTCAGAATCGAAACTCTGAGACTTCGCTTGGCCTGCATACTCCTTGCACGGCACTGTGCCTATCTGCACTTGAAGAAATGAGAACAAGAGTTATCTCTAACTGAACCCTTTTGTCGACGCACTTCTTGCGAACAAATTCGACTGCACTCCTTGCATAAATATTCTGGCTCAGTTAAAGAAACAATTGAAACTCATTCACTCTTCCTCTCTGACTTAAATTCAACCATGAAATCACATACACAACATATAAAAGCAAATGCATGACAGGAAGCAAACATTCATGAGCAAAACATCAATACACAGAGAAACAACACATCACCACGGGATTGAATCAAAGCTTTCTTCTATTAATTCAATATCTGTACATGGGTGTTCTTTACACATCTCTCTTCTTGCTCTTCTCTTCCTGAATGCTCGATCATCCAGAATTATTTTACAATGTACAATGAGGTTGTCTATATTCGTTTTCCCTCTTGAACTCTAAGCTATCAAATCTACAATTAAATTCCTATCTACCAGCATTAACTATCTTAAATGCCTCATCTTCCTAAGGACGAGAG
>ML795096.1:0-25535 GCA_009831015.1 Picea engelmannii
CTCAAGAGAATAATTTATATAAGTTATTAGCCTCCAAGAGAATAAGTCGGCCCAATTAAGTGACTTGGAGGACTATAAATAGAGGGCGCTTGAGCTCATTTGCACTCACTCACTCTCACAACTGCATAAGGACTAGTGGTGCACATGACTAGAAGAGAGTTGCAGCTACTACACTGGTGACTTGGTCTTTGGTTATGGTTTGGACTTGCTTCTTGGTACGCTAGCTTTGGAGAGAGGTATGCTAACGTGGTTGGCTATTGGTTCTAGTGATTTCTTCTGGAATTATTTTTTTTGTCAAGGTTAAGGTGCTCGAGGGTGACCTTTGTGCCTGTGGTTGGGTGAAAATTTAGTGATATTGTCTATGGTGAAATGAGCACACCTATTATTTTAACAAGAAAGAATAGCATACATCATGGTGACTCTAGCTTACCATCTCCCATGCATTGGGTTGCTTGGATGTGATGAGCCTTAGTTGACCTGTAGTTGTAAGGAAAATGAGGGGGGGGGGTTGGGATGCCATCTATGGACATGTTGATCATCATCATGGTCAGGATCATTGTCTCCATTAAGGGCCATGAGACTTGATCTCCTCTAGTTACCCCTAGGCATGGGGGGGTAACATTTGGCTCCAACATGGGGACTTTTTCTCAATATAGAGTTCATGGGAACCTCATCATATCTGGTTTTCCAAGACCTCCAATCTTTTTCCCACTTCAAACAAAAACACCCTTTAGAAGTATCAGTCGATGGAGGTGATCCATCAAGGTCAGTGATAAATCCAAAATCATGCTGAAAGGAAAAAATTTCACGAAAACTACAAATCATAAAGCAATAATACACTATGATAAAATACAAGTTCCTAACATGTATGCACTATATACAAATGAAATGCAATATATACAATAGGATGCAATACTATACTAGCATGAATGCATGATATGAAAACACATATTAAAATGCAATGCAAGATAAAAATGTCCTACCTAACCTACACTAATCTAAGGTACAACTAAAATGCTAGGTATAAGCATATAAACAGTTAAACTTACTGATTTTTGTAGCTTCAGGCGGGTATTCTCACATGACCCTAGGTGTTGGGCATGTGGGAATCATCGTGGGCACCACATCAAACTTTCAGTTTGGTGAAAACCCCCTTGGATTTGAGTGGGGGATTCATGGGTTTAAAGATGGGCTTTGTGGGCTTGTGTTGGGGATTCACACCCACAAGGAAAGCCTAATTTGACATTGAATTGTGGAGGGGATTCTATGTTAACCCCTAAGGATTTTATATAAATAAGAGAGGTCATTGTGACATTACACATCATGTAGATAGTGTGGTGACATGATGGAATTGGCATAAGTGATTCTGCACTTGTACCAAGGAGGATTGGTGATCTCAATAAAGGGGAATTCTGCAAGGTGGAGAATCTGGCTCTGGAGATAGAAGCAAAGAAGGTTGCACGTGTGGAACAAATTTTTCGTACAATATGTGGTTTATAGGAGGACGAAGCGCGTATATATGTGGGTTGCAGAAGGACGAATCAGGTATAGGGTATACACAGTTTATACGAGAGAAAACAATGTATGTACATAGATTTACAGTAGGGTGAATCGTGTATCTGAGTTTCTTGGTAGGTACATATCTGTATTGGCTAACAGGTAATGTCATCAGGTCGTACAAGTGATCTATAGAAGATTTGTGTGCAGAGGAGATTCCCAGGGATATTAATGAGGTTTGGTTTTCTAATTTGTATGGTTATTGGAGAACAAAGTTGTTCTCATTTTTGGTGAATTTGGAGGACAAGGTTGTCCTCATATTTTGGTGATATTCTATTGGCTGGGAGGGTTGGTTTTTCCCTAGGATTTATGATGTTAACAAGATTGTAGAATTGAAATTGTGTCTCATGTATATTGATGATTCATCTCTAATCTTTGTGTTTCTACTGCATATATTTTCATTCAATAATTTCAATGTAAATTTTTTCAATGATAACAGCTAGTGTTTTATTGTTAGGTCATTAGGAAGCAATTTTTAGATCTGAAATTGGTCACATGGAGTTGCATGTGAAAATTGACATGGTGTTAGAGATTTGGATCTGAAGAGAAGGGGATCATCTAGAGACACATTATTTGGTACAACATTAGAGGAGTGTTGTTCTTGTTCTTGTTCTTGTTCCAGGCAGGTCACATTAGATAGATCTGAGAGAGATAAGGAGATACCTCTGAGAGGGAGCTACAGTTGCAGGTGGAAACATATTAGATGGTCTCTGGTTTGAGACATGGAGCAGACTATCCAAACGAGGAGTTATGGAATATTGCATCTCGGTGGTGTGGTAGGTTGGGAGTTCTAGTGGATTGGGGGAGAGTCTGGATCACAATAGTATGTTGTGTGGCATATTTCCAACCCTGTGGATGGACTTATGGTGGCTTTTCATAGTGAGTTTCGATGGGTGCAGCTCATATTCTTTGGCACATATGAGATAGTTTTGTGTGTATGTTAGGTTGATGAGATAGAGTCTTCATCGAGCCAGAGAGTTGCACAGTGTCGAGGTATGGAAATGTATGAGGTACTTCACCCAGGAGGATGAGGATACTTGCAAAGATGAGCTACAGTGGTCTAGAGTGGACTAGACTGAGTGTCCAACCGCATCTTGGGACTATTCAAATGAGGACACGGGATTAGCAGTAGCATGTGCAGACACAAAGATTTTTTGGTGACTTAGATTATGGACTTGGGTAGAAGTTCATTGGATGGTTGTGACTTGGGGAAGCAGGATTCTTTCCTTGGAGGATTGCATGGTTCTTATACAGTGGGAGCTAGAGGCACATGATTGGGGCACAGGATTTGTTCGTGAACTTCATAGTGTCTGAATTGGGTATGTACGAGGAGCTTGGTAGGAGGACCAGACATGTAGTACAGGGATCTGGAGTAGTGGTATTCCAAATGGAGTTAGGGGGTCTGTTGTGAGTCGAAAATGTGTTATGGGTGCCAGGAGTGTTTTCTCATCCTCATGGATTGAGGAGTAGGACTATGCAATTTTATTTTGATATGGACATGTGTTATTGGATGTTGAGTTGGTATTTATAGGTTTTGGGAACCTTTTGTGCAGGGGATTTGTGCACGAGAGATGTCTATAGGGTTTGAGAGGATATGGATTGATTGTATTCAAAAGGAGACTCGGTTGGTTTACAAGGAGGATACAGAAAGTTTGAGTTTCATGACTATGGTCATTTTGCTTCACAATGTCCACACCGGAGGGGAAGGGGAAGAAGGCAGCAGGAATCAGCAGCAGAGATTGATGAGGTTATAGACAAGTTCCAGAGGGAGATATTATTGGTCTCTGCCCTTTCAGGTATAGTCTCCAGCAAGGGGACTTAGTTGGTGGATAGCGAAGCATTCTTCCATATGACAGGTGTTATATATTTGTTTGACACTTTCACATAGATTGGATCATACTTATGTGTGGATCTTGGCACAGGATTCAAGCATGCAATACAAGGATCTGGTACAGTATCACTCCAATTCGATTCAAGAGAGGTGTTAAGAGTGTCAAATGTGTTATGGGTTCCAAAACTTAAGAGGAGTGTTCTCTCAGTCTTAGATATTGAGAGAAAGGGGTACCACATATTATTTTTAGTTAGATAGGTGTTTTTTATGCCCAGAGGATCTAGATTCAGATCAGTAGTGGTTCCTAGAGTTAGAGAGGGCCAACTTATGTGTGATGTGACCAAAAAGAGTATAGAGATAGATGAGGAGGATCATCTAGCTCAACCAGTGGTGAGGCAGGTGGCCCCACCAGCAACACAGGTACAGAGGGAGTATGTAGCTCCACGAGTGGTGAGGCAGGTGGCCCCACTAGTAGTATCGACTCAGAGGGAGATAGATTTCATAGGGATTCAACTCTCATAATATATTAGGGAGGAGAAGCTTCCCGGAACTTTGTAGAGGATAGTGGACATGGAGCAGGTAGCTCCAAAGGTTGTGTGGACTCATATGGATTCAAGAGAATCATAGGGATTCCAACTTTAGAGAGATTCAAGAGGCTCAGAGGGAGTCAGGAGGCTCAGAGAGAGTTTGACTTGAGAGGGAGTTAGGAGGCTTAGATGGAGAGTAAGTCACTCAATGGGATCCAACCTTAAGGTCCATATGGGAGAGAGGCATATTCCAAGGCTAACATGTAGGTGTCATGGGTTGAGATGGTCAGACATGAGGTTCAGAGGAAGGAGGATTCTAGGAGTAGGATGTCTTCTAGGATGGGATCATGTCAGAAAACATGATTTTATTTAGTGACCAAGGATGCATCCAATCAAGAGGACTGGAGATCAAGATTTGTTTAAGTGACAGAGGGAGCAGTCATTCAAATGGATTGGAGAGAAGTTGTGGTAGAGGATCCAATACATGAGACAGAGCTACTTCATGGTGATGATGGAAGATTTAATGCATCTCTCACTAAGAGGGAGTGTTGATTCTTTGGTAGCATCGGGAGGCATTCCCACTTGTGGAGTGTGGTGAGAATACCTTCCTCGCTAAGAGGGAGTGTTGATTTTTGTAGCTTCAGGAAGGTATTCTCACATGAACCTAGGTGTTGGGAATGTGGGAATTGTCATGGGAACTATATCACACTTTTGGTTTGGTCAAAACCCCCTTGGATTTGAGTGGAGGATTCATGGGTTTGATGATGGGATTTGTGGGCTTGTGTCGGGGCCTCACACCCACAAGGAAAGACTAATTTGATGTTAACTTGTGGAGGGGCTTCTATGTTGACCCGTAAGGATTGTATATAAAGAAAAGAGGTCATTGTGACATTACACATCATGTAAATAGTGTGGTGACATGATGGAGTTGCATAAGTGAGTCTGCACTTGTGCCAAGGAGGATTAGTGATCTCAACAAAGGGTAAGCTTGCAAGGTGGTGAATATGGCCCTGAAGATAGAAGTGAGGAAGGTCCCACATGCAGAGTGAATTTTTCATACAATACATGGTTTGTAGGAGGACGAAGAACGTATATACGTATGTTGTAGAAGGAAAAATCATGTATAGGGTATATGTAGTTTGCAAGAGAGAAAACAATGTATGTACACGGATTACCAATACGGTGAATCGTGTATCTGAGTTTCTGGGACGGTACAAATCTGTATAGGATGACAGGTGACGTTAGCGAGCCATACAGGTGGTCTACAACATATTCATCTGCAGAGGAGATTCTCATGGATATTGCTAAGGTTTGGTTTCCTGATTTGTATGGTTATTGGAGAACAAGGTTGTTCTCAGTTTTGGTGACTTTGGAGGACAAGGTTGTCCTAGAGTTTTGGTGATATAGTATTGGATGGGAGGGTTGTTTTTTCCCTCAGGATTTTTGATGTTAACAAGATTACAAAAATGTAATTGTGTTGCATGTATATTAATGATTCATCTCTGATCTTTGTGTTTATGTTGCATATGTTTTCAGTCAAAATTTTCAATGTAAAGTTGTTCAATAATAATATCTATGGTTTTATTGTTAGATCACTAGGAAGAAATTTCCAGATATGAAATTAGTCACATAGATTTTCATGTGAAAATTGACAAAAACGTCCCAGCATTGTATCAAAATATCTACCCTTGTGCTTAATAATAAACCAAAACAATGACAAGTCAAGCACCAAGAGATCATGAGTTGGAACAAACATTATACCATAACCAATCATAAAATCCAACTCATGGAGGTGGGAGGGAGGGACAAAGTCATGAAAATATGCATCACCACAACCCTGCCCTATCCATCCTAGGACAAGGATGAAAGAATAAAAAAAATGTAGATCCTCATCCTCAACTATCAATACATCACTCAAAGATCGAGAAGGGATGAAAATGAAATTGAGGAACACTCTAAGGTTTCCCGTGGTAGAAGAGAGCACAATATAAGGGATCAAATCAGGCTTAGAGAAAAAAAAATGCTCCCAACCTAAGACTTGTTAGTCTTGTGTGTGAAACCAAAAATCCTCACAACAAACCATAGTTTGAAAACAACTCTTCCCAACAAGGAAATGACTATCAGGAAGAAAACTCCCAATTGCATCTATAGAAAAAAATCAAGGTGAAAAGGGAGAAGGTCGAAAACTCTTTTCACAAAAATATTTCTCTAGGAAAACCATGTCCTTACCCTCATAAAAGTTAGAGCCTAGAAGTGGTTGAAAATATTCTTCGTAGAATAAATCCAAGTGATTGAAAGGAAATGTATCAAACCCTTGAGGATATGACCAGTAATCATCATGAAAATGTTGCAATAAGTCATCCTTGGGTGATCGGGATAAATTTATAACCATGTCATATTCATGTTTCCACCCATATGAGCCTTTATCAATCACACATGGTTGTTCTAAAGGAAATAATTGAAAACAACTTTCAATGTCATAAACATGATCTACATTAAGACCAGAACAAATAGCATCCCATTCATGTCTCCCCACATGTATAAAATCATCAATATTCTCAATCACATCATCACTTTTATTATAACATGAATGTTCTAATGCATCCAAGGGTTCCTCTAGAACTTCTTCACTTTTTGAATCATGAAATAAAGTAACATCGAAAACTTGGAAAGGAGTATAACTCACTGCGTTATTTTCTTCATGCTCAAGAGGAATGGAAGTTTGGATGACTTAATCAAATAGGCGAGCAAATATTGGTGCTTCATCTTCATGAGGAGCCTCTTCATGGATTAAATATTCAACATGGTGTTTTTTATCAAAGTTTTCTTCTTCAACATATTCGCAAGGCAACTCATGTTGCACTTCATGTATTTGTTAATCTTCCTCATGATTCACCCTTTTAAGTTCTCATTCCTTAATCAAATCCCAGTTTCCTTCAATGGAATCATGAGGTGATTCTTGCTCCTCTTCAATGGGTTGGTAATCCTCTTGACAAAATTCTTCCTCGACTTCTTCTCTTGGAGATGTGAAATCCTCTTCGTACAAGGCATTCTCAAGATATGGAGGTTCTTTGCTAATAAATTCTTCATTGTTCGCTTGATTGTCTAGCGGGAGAAATTCATCAAGATTTGTATCTTCTTCTAAATCATCCCATTATTCTTCCTATACGTTATACTCCAATATATTGGAAAAACTCAGAAATATGCTTTAGTGAGCTCTTCCTCTACCAAAATTTCAAAACATTTCCCATACCTCTCCACTATGAGTTCTTGATCATAATGTATTTGTGCCAAAGTCCAACCAAAAGACATAGATATGTGCAATGATCAACCAATTCATTGCAAAAATTCTTATCTTCTCTGACACTTTCCTTCAACCTTTGGGAGAAGTCTTCACATTGTTCTGGTTCTTCACATGTTTATTCATCCTCGACAAGTGGAGAAACTATCAATGTATTGTCTTCATCATGAGGAATGCTCCCAATAGAGTATTCTTCTTGGGAACGATGTGTTTCTTGAAGGTATTCTATAAGATGGTCATGGAAGAAACCTTCTTCCTCAAGGGATGCTATGAGTTCTTGAATAGTGTCCTCATATGTCTAATATTATGGGCTCCCATACTCAAGGAATATACTAATGAGGTCTATGAGAGAATATATGGCTCTCCAATTTGCAACAATATTTGACCCAATCTTGTACGTCAAATGGTAGGGAGACTATAAACCATTTTATATGTACATATTCATGTTCACCCATACCATGAAAGTAGCCTAAGAACTTTGTGACATGAGTAATAACCAACCCTTTGAATTTTGGAAATTTCTCTGACCATCCCTCCTTAAACTTGTTTGGGTATCCAAGGATGATTTCAAAATAAATAGAAGGAAACCAATCATGAAAACACGACATAACTCCCTTACATGGGAAACGTGTTGAAATATTGTAACTGCGAAGAATATTCTAATTATAATTGATTTATTATTATATAGATCGATCCCCTTTTTTGGATTGATCGTGTTGGAGCTTATGTATGACCAAATCCCCTTTTGTGGATTGTCCGAACCCTAATTAAATGGTGCTAATTGAGAAGTCCGCACTCAGGGATAATTAAAGTGGTTTTAGCCACTAGTTGAAGAAGTCAACCCTGCCTAATGAAGAGACACAACCCTAGCACTTCTCAACTGGTATAAATAAGAGAGGATGGTGCCTCATTAGCTCACTCACTCAAGTCACTCATCTAGTGCGCAAGTTTGGAGGTAGTTTTTGCTGGAAGAAAAAAGAGAGAGAGGCGCATTGCTCAGTCTTGGATATTCTCTAGTGTTTTGGTCTCTTGGCATTGTATTGGAAATCTATATTAAGGAAGTTTTTGTTGGGTTTTCTCCCCCATGAGGGTTTCTTAGGATAAAATGTTGTGTACCTTGTGATTGTGTTTCTTTCAGTGATCCTGCTTATGCTATTATTGTCTAGTAAATTGAAAAGAACTTAATAGCAACTTTAAATTTAACATGGTATCATAGCTTGAATGAATAGAGCACCTTTCACTAGGTAACCAAAAACGTCACTATTGTTGTACAAGAAAATTGGGGCTTTTGTTGGAAGGGAATTTCAACCTAAAAACCATCTAGGGAAGTGCACCCTAGCCTAGAGAAATCATTGGCAAATTGAGTGCACCTTTTCAGTGACCAGAGCCTCTGAAAAGTGAAACCCTAGTTTTCACTGGTACCAGAAAACCAAGAAACCATAACCAGTACTAGAAGTACCAATCCAGATCTATGTAGGCTCAATTTCAAGGGGTAAAAATTGGATTTTATGAAAACCGATTTCACCAACCCACTCGCCTCAGCTCAGCACACCTCCTGGTAAGTTCAGATTTAATTTATGAGCACTTTATTTTTTTTCTCATTTTCCCAGCTCCAAGTCAAGATGTCTGCAAACACCAAGCTTGTTGAAAATTTAGAAGGTGTGGAAAAATTCCATGCCTGGAAGTATAGGATTTCACTCATTCTTGAAGAGAATAACCTCACAAAATTCATAAAGGAAAATGTACTGGAACCCGAAGAAGATGCAGCTAAAGCAAAGTACAAGAAGGATATGGTTAGGGCCAAAAGAATCATTGCAGACTCTATTAAATATTAGTTGATCCTTCAAGTGGCCTCTAATAACACTCCAAAATATATGTTTGATTCCCTAACCAAAATGTATGAAGGAAATAACATCAACCGGAATATGAATCTGAGAACCCAACTCAAAAGTACAAGGATACAGAAAGGAGAAATAGTCCATGGCTATTTCTCTAGAATTTCTCAATTCAAGGAACAACTAGAAGCAATTGGAGACAACCTATATTAATATGAACTCATGATGAAAGCTCTTAATGGTCTCATAAGACCTTGGGATTCCTTCATCCAAACCATGTGTGCAATAAAGGAAAAACTTCAATTTGACAGTCTTTGGGAAGAATATGTTCAAGAAGAAGCAAGCGTAGCTAATTGAGAAGAAGTATTATTAATGGATGAAGATCAAGCCCTAGATTCTCATTCTAAAGGAAGAAATAAAATTTCTCACTTCCAGAAGGAGACCCACCTACATAATGAATCTCACTCCCCAAAGAGATTCACCCACTTCTATAAAGAATCTCACCCTCCAAGGAGATTTCAGACATTTCAGAAAGGACAAAGAAGAGTAAAAGATTTATCCTCTTATCAATGTTATCATTGTGATAAGATGGGACATATCGTTAATAATTTTCCAGCCATAAGAGAAGAATACAAGACGAGAAATAAAAACAGGCATCATGCCCATGCAATTGAAGATGATGAGTCACCCATGAAGATGACTAAAGAAGAGATTGAAAACTATGTTTTATTTTCTTCACTCTCATGATTTGTGTCACCTGGAGATGATACTTGGCTCATAGACAGTGGTGCCTCTAATCACATGAAAGGTCAGAGAGACATTCTCTCTAGCCTTACATAAAATAATTTTCTCCAAAAAGTTACACTTGGATATGATTACCAATACCCTATCAAAGGAGTGGGAGAATCCACCTACAAACTTGATTCAGGGACCCCGATGAAGATGAAGGATGTACTATATGTACCAGATTTGACAAATAAATTATTTTCTATCTCAAATTTAGATAATAAAGGATTTAGAGTTGCATTCATAGATGGTGAAGTTCTTATGTGGCCTAAAGGAAAAACCATAGAAGATGCAATTATCATTGGAACAAAAGAAGGTGGTCTATATAAGTTAAAAGGTCACTCAGATGCAGCTTTGAATCACTCCACTGAGATTCCATGTGAACTTTGGCATAGAAGACTAGCTCGCATCAACTACAAAGCCTTACCATATGTGAGAAAGGTAGTTACAGGTCTACCAGAATTCAAGGTTGATCATGAAGGTGTGTAAAAGGGATGTGCACAAGAAAAGAACATAAAGAATCATTTCCCAAAGAGCAACAGTAAAGCAGAAGGAATCTTAGAACTCATCCACTAAAATATATGTGGCCCAATGCCATCAACCTATCTTAGTGGGTATGTATACTATGTGTCATTTATTGATGATTATTCTCACAATACTTGGGTTTACTTATTGAAATCAAAATATGAAGTGTTTAGAAAATTAAAGGAATTCAAAGCCTTGATAGAGAATATCTCTGAAAGAAAAATCAAGATACTTAGGTTAGATAATGGAGGAGAAAACACCTCAAAATAATTTGTAATATTTTGCAGAGATGTCGGGATTAAGAGGGATCTCACCACTCCCTACAATCCTCAACAAAATGGTGTAGCAAAAAGAAAGAATAGAACTATAATGGTAGCAGTGGAGACTATGATCCACGATCAAGATATTCCAATGCACTTATGGGCTTAAGCAGTGAGAACAACAATGTATGTCCAAAACAGACTATGCCATAGTTCACTTGGATTCAAAACCCCTGAAAAAAAATTCTTCAAAAAGAAGCCAAAAGTAAGCCATCTCAAGATATTTGGTTGTCCAATGTTTGTACACATTCCAAAAGAAAGAAGAACCAAGTTGGACACTTTAGGAAAGAAGGGAATATTTGTTGGATACTGTGAGGTATCTAAGGCCTTCATAATTTACATACCAGGTTACCATCATATTGACATCATCAGAGATGTAACCTTTGATGAAGATGCATCACTCAAGAATTCAAGGAGATCCCATATTGAAGAAGTATATGAAGAAGAACCTGTAGCTGCCAAAGTTGCAAGACTAGTGAGTGAAGTTAGAGTTTCCCTTGATGATGTGATTCCAAAAGATCGCGATATAACATAATATCAAGAACCTCTCCAAATGATTATCTCTCACAAGAGAAACCCATATTTGGTAAGGGAACTTTTTCAAGATGGAGAGAAGTATGGTGCCCCATAAGGAACCATGAGACAAATAAAGAAACCTAATCCATTCTCCGGTTATATGGCTTTGATGTGTGATCTCATAGAAAAGGAACCTACTTGCTTTGAAGAAGCCATTCAAAAGAAATAATGGGAAGATTCCATGACAGAAGAATATCAATCCATTATAAAGAATGATGTATGGGAAATAGTTCCCAAACTAAAGGACAAAGATGTGGTATCTTCCAAATGGTTATACAAGATAAAACATGCTACATATGGAATTATTGAAAAACATAAAGCAAGGTTTGTAGCTCGTGGATTTTCTCAAAAGGAAGCATTGATTATGAATAGACGTTTGCTCATGTAGCCAGATACACTTCTATCAGAACCATCATAGCCCTTGTAGCCAAGATGAAGTGGAAGTTACACCAGATGGATATGAAAACATCATTCTTAAATGGTGTTATTGAAGAAGAAGTGTATATAGAACAAACTCAAGGGTTTGGAGTTGAATATAGAAAAAATCATGTCTTCAAGTTGAAGAAGGATCTGTACAGGTTGAAGAAGGCTCTGTACAGGTTGAAGCAAGCTCCTAGTGCTTGGTATGGAAGAATTGACAATTTCCTAAAGAGCTTAGGATTTACCAAGAGTTAAGTTGATTCTAACCTTTACTTCATGGTTATGAATGATGAGCATGTTATATTGTTGTTGTATGTGGATGACTTATTCTTAACTGGAGAAGAAAATCTCATCATTGATTGTAAGAAAAATCTCACTGCAGAATTTGAGATGAAATACCTAGGCCTAATGCATTACTTCTTAGATCTTGAGGTTTGGCAGAGCCCAGAGAAGATCTTCCATAACCAAGGGAAGTATGCAGTTGAAATTCTGAAGAGTTTTGATATGTTTGAATGTAAATCCATGAACACACCCATGGAAACAAAGTTGAAGCTCCTAGTTGATACTTCGACAGAATTGGTTGATGCTACATTGTACAGACGGATCATTGGATCGTTGATGTATCTAACGAATACCAGGCCCGATATATGTTTTTTTATGAACACCTTGAGTCAGTATTTGGTAGATCTCAAACGTGTTCACCTTGTTGCTACAAAACAAGTGATGAGATACCTTAAGGGTATGTTAGACTTCGGTCTCTGTTATACTAGAGATCATGACTTCAGACTGATTGGTTATACTGATTCATATTGGGATGGAAGTGTTTCTAATAGAAACAACACTTCAATATATTGTTTCATTATGGGATCAACCATGACTTCATGGCAGAGCAGGAAGAAATCTAGTATTTCTTTCAGCACGGCAGAAGCGAAATACATTGCACCATGTTCGGCCAGTTCTGAAGCCATACGGTTTCGGAAGTTGTTGACAGGTCTATTTGATTTGTAGATGGAAGCAACCGTGATTATATGTGATAACCAGAGTTTCATAAATATGATAGAGAACCATGTGTTCCATGATAATTCAAAACAAATATAAATCTAGTATCATTACATTCATGATATGTGTTGACGATTAAAATCGCAACGAGGTTTTTTCCCGCAAAGTATTGTTAAAGCCTATTATTATAAGCTAACAATATATATGATACTAGTAGGTGGGAACCCTTTGTATATTGGGAGATCGGATCTGGTTCTTATTTCATTTTTATGTTGCTATTCGACATTGCTTACAGGGTTCTTAATGATTGATTAAATCTTGGTTTTATTGGCGATGGATGAGGCCTATTATGTGTTGGTTCTGATTGTGACAAATGAATGATGGATAAGGCATGTTGTGTGTTGTTTCGATAGATATAGGATCTAATTTCATGTTATGATGGCCTATGTTATCCATTGTTATCCTTGCTATCTGTTCATAGATTCATTACTGTGACACCTGCACAAGAGACATGTTAGTAACAGCATATAAGAAGCAATTGAAAATAAATAAAAGTAATATAAAAAAAATGCAAAAGGAAGAGATTAAACTATGCTCATACTCTAATCTACATGCATTGAAATTAAAATATCGTTGTTAGTCCTAGCTAACAAGTTAATAGATATGCGATTTATTGATTTATATGGAACATAGTTGATATGTGTTATGGTTGGCCATGGTTAAATGTGATATGGGTGGTGCGTTTTACAAGTGATGGGTGTTAAGTTCGATGCATAGATTTATTAAGCAGATTAATGGAAGGTTGGACGGCGTGTACTAAGGAATTGAACGAGTGGGGGTGGAGGTGGCGTGCATTTACTGCATGTCACTCATACTCCTTCCACTATCCATCACCCTAGCTTGGCAATTGTTCAACTGTGATTTGTTGTGGTTAGGCTCCGACTTTCAAGCAGAGGAAGAACTGCTCGGCCAAGCTCACGTTTTTAAGGTTCGCTTGGTTACAGGTATGTCTTTTCTCCATCCATGAATCTGCTCTGGTTATGAAAAATAAATTGGCTCAATGATGTATGGGTATGTGCTTTCCTTAAGTCTGGAAACTGTGTAAATTTGTGATATTTTTTTGGAATGAATGGTTGGAGTGGTTTCATTGCAATAATGTTTGAATTTACAGTTTCATTGATCGCTTTGAATTTAGAATCCATGAAGGCTCTATGTCATACTTATTGGTCTTGGTTGAAGGGTTTCCATTTGGTCCAAATTGGTTGGTTGTCTCCACGCTTTCTTATCACCATACCCAGTCATTTGTTGTTATGGGGTTTGTCGGGTTTGAAACACTGTGTGCCACTGCGTATCGTTCACTTGGGTATGGGTTCGTTCATGTTACTAGTGTTTGTGCAGGGGGTTATGATAGTCGTTATGCCAAAGGGCTTGCTTAAGGTTGATTGCTACTTCTTGGCTCTGTTTTATCTTGTCATTCTTGGGTTGATTGGTAAAACCACAAGGGTTATACCATGTGTGTTCTAAGTGTTGTTACAGGACCGAAGTGAATCCTTTCTCCTCTGTTCATAGTCTCTCCTATCACGTGATTTTTCACCTTGTTTGCGAGTTAGTGGTGGTATACCCTGTGTGTGCATCGTTGGTCTCAGAAGTTCTCACCCGATGGTGGGGGTCAACTCTAGTCTCCCTGTGTTGGTCCACAGGGTGAATCCTTGATTACTCAAAGCTTGGTTTTGATAAAAGGAACCCATTATGTCTTGTTGGATATAGGGTTGATGGTTATGATTTAGTGGTGCATCGTCGATAGTGTTCTATTATTGGCCCATCTTTGTTGATTATCCTGACAATGGTTCTGGTTATTGGTATTTAGTCATTGCAATTGGTTATTATAACAGCCTAATTGATAAGCTCAACATTGTTAATTGGTTTATTGGAGAAATGAGATTGAATACACAGTCATTGTCTTTTACATGGTAATTATTGATTTGTTAACCCGACATTATTTTTAATTGATTAAGTCACAGCAATGTTTTCGCGCATGATGCGTGGGTATGTGTATCCTTCCTACAACATGTTATGTTGAGTTGATGGTTGATGTGACTGTGTGTTTTAAATTGACAATGGAAGCATTGCAATCATGGTAATTATGGCATGGTCATCCACTATATATGTTATGGATATTATTTGATTGCGCCATCAGCCATGGTAACAGGTTCTTAAACAATATGGTTTCGTTGCAAATTTGATCAATTTATGAGATGAGATCGGGCCTACTGTTGCTACCTCGTTATATTGATTGATATCCCAGCATTGTGGTGGATGTTTAGATTCAGAGTAGTTGGACCTATATAGTCACATAAATACTTTGTGTTTTGTCAAATGGTTTGTGTATTCCAAGTAGTATGAGTTAAAATGGTGATTGTTTTCTGTGTGTTTAAATGGCAAGTCGGGATCTTTGCAATTAAAATATTGATGGTTGTATTTGGTTGTCTGTTATGTGCATTGATGAACATCATGCATCGTAGTAGAGATATACATAGGTTTTGTGATAGTATAATCTCATTACAATTTAATTATTAAATGAATTAAGGACATAATCGAGCACGAATTTTGAGTCTGTATTTGATGATTGAAATAATTCGTGGGTAGTGGTTGATGAGTTGATGCTAAATAGAGTGGAAATAAGTGACTGTGTATTCATTTGGGAATTGTTTTAAAATATTAAATGGACAATGAGAAGAAACATAACTCTTATGTAGGTTGTTGTGGAATGCATGTTGTCCTTTTTGGTGACACTGTGTTGAAAATCTGATTACAAACAGTGAACAAGTCAATGCACATAATTAATTGAATTATGCACAGTAGTTTTAATTTGATCACGGTGATTATTTGGTTGGTGTTATTTCCTTTTATGGAATGGTTTTATGGATTACTTAATTAATTTTATGAACAACATTCTCTCTCTTTCCCTACCATTATTTCGCATTTCGCTAATTACAACCCCATTGCCTTCCCACATTCATTTTTCACTCCCTGTTCTAAAATTTAATTACAGTCAAGAAGAATTATGTATTGAAGAAGTTTGAAGTCACGGTTTCTTGGTTGGATCACAGTGATATTTTCTTTGGTTTTCATTACAATTGATTGTTTGTTTTCTTTGAGAAATAACCATGTTTCTTTTCCGCCTCATTTTATCATGTTTCGCTCAATACAAACCCCTCGCATATTTGAGGACATTTTGTTCATCCCCTTCTCATTGACAATAGTTAAACAATTTATATGGATTGGATTGCATGAGTTTGATATGTTGTTGAGCCAAAGTCTATTTCACATTTTTAAGGAGTTGTCATGTATGGTTGTAAAGGAACTATTTTCTAATCAATCATGCATGCAGGAATGAGATTTTTCAACTGAGGTAGCCATGGTAGAGGCAACCGAGGGAGAGGTAATTGGAACAGAGGCCCAAGAAGGTTGGTGGCATAGGGGCAGACCCAAAGCTCAATGCTTTAACAGTGCACCAACAAAACCCTAACTATCGGCCCTTTCGGCAACACCTACGAAGCATATGCAATTTCACTCGAGGTAGAGGCAAGGGAGGGTTGCAGGAATCGAGTGTCTACAACCAAGCTGGGACATAGATATGTGATTACAACACTTAGCAAATTACTTAGAAGATAACATGCATTATTTCACGAGTCTCATTCACATCACATATTAAACCCTTATTACAGATCAGCGTAGTAACAATAAAGATCAAGCACTTTCAATCACTTAGCACATAGCATTAGCTCAAATATAGAATCCATTTATATTTAATACCATTAATCACTAAGAAACAACATCAGATGCATCCATCATACATTATAACAACAGTACTAAGAAAATAAACAACATAATTCACATCGCACAAAGCACATCAAGACGCAGGATATACGTGTCTCACCCCAATGTGGGGCTACATCCACCAACTTCTTCTTCTTCTGTATTAGTCCTCAATCTTCTTACATTCAATCACTCCTGTGAAAAAATCCACAGAGCCAAACTCTACAGAGGACAGGAGATTTGCGCACAGCGCACCAGATCCTCCTTCCCAAAATCAGGTCAAGGCACAGATCCAACTCCTTAGTAGCACAGAGCCTTACTTTACACGGTCTGTTTGCACAAATAAAATTACAACCTCTTACACTAAGCCATCATTACCACTTACAACATATTGTGCACATAGCCAACTAGGCTTCTTACATCGCTTAGCTACTTATTTATACATTTACAAAAAGGCCTAATCATGGTTAAACCCATGGGCCGACATCCCAGAACCCATTACATAAACCCTAGTAAACCCTTTGTTGGGTCCACAAGCCCGCAAAGCAAGTGATATCCTGCGATCTCAGCTCCGCCTGGGCGCTCCATCTTCGACCAGCCTGTCGAAGTCCCAAAATTTTTCAAGCACGGCCAATATTTCCTCAAAACTTGGTCAAGGGCCAACAGGCTCCCAACACTCATCTGTGACTCGTCCTGAGTCACTCATATCTAGGAAACACTCCTTCAAAGGCCTCGAGTTTATCTCAATCTACCTCAACATGTTGCTTTTCCAGAACCTCCTGCTTGACAAACTCCCAAATCAGTTTCTCTGTAACATGCCCTTCCAGGCATTGTTCCACTGTCGTAACCATTTGGTCTAGCTACGAGCTTTGTCCTTCAATCTCTTCAAAAATTGTGCAGGCTTCATCCTGCACCAGCTGTAATCTCTATGTAACTTCCATGACTCTGCTCTGGATGGAAGTAATATGTTATTGGATTGTGCATTGCTCATGTGATCTCTTCATTCGCTCAACCACATTGAGTAGCTTCATCTGCACTTGCACGGTGGATGTCTGATGTTGCACCTCCTAGAGTTTTGCTTCCAGTTTCCTCAGCACCGGATATTCTGCAAGTCGTTCATAGGTTTGTGCACTTCGATCACTCAACTGCTTACATTTTAATGCGAGGACCTTGATCCTTCCCACTACGCTCTTAGCGGCTTCCTCCCTTTGGTCGTGCACTTCCTACGGAGTTTTAGGTACTGCTTGAAGATCCAACTCCATTACCCTTGTTTGAAGTTGTTGGATGGCCTCAGAGAGCCAGACCCACTTTCCTCCGAGGCATTGTCCTCCTCGTCAGTTTCTATGTTCTGTACTTCCTCCTTTTTATTCTTTTTCTTCGCGCTTCTCTGCCCGACATGCTCAACCCGGGTGACCAAGGGGCTTCCAATGATGTCAGGGTCAGAGAGTTCTTCATCATCAACCGGTACAAGGAAATATGTCGGCCATTCTTTGGTGATCTCCTCCATATCTTCATCGGTCAGTTTATAATAGGACTGTAACTCTTCTTTTCTCTCATCCCTACGTGCAGTGATATAAATAAAGTGTCGATCTACGTGGAACTTCTCTAGCGGTCTATACTATTGCAATGTATTCGGTGTCATGTGTGGGATGTCTCAATAGCATGCTTCAGTTGTTGGTAGTAGGCATGGAACACAACGTTCAAATACCACTGCTTCAACATGTCGTTCATATACCATAAGGTGGAGAACCTTGTGGCCAACGAATCTGATGGCTCAACTTCTAGAAATGTCACTCCTTCCGGCATCTACCAAGCGACAAATGTGATCAATACAAGTAACCTGTTGAAATGGAACTCATACCCCTGATCCTGCACTTCGTGGAATTCTTTCTCGATCTAGTTGATGAGGTAACTCACCCAGTTCATTTGCATCCCCTCCACACACATTCCTGTGAGGTCCACTACAAATCCTATGACCTACGTGGGACGGTTATTTCTGATGAGCTTTCCATATATAAGTTGGCAAGCGAGGTGCACTATTCCATCCTGGATAGAGGATACCTTTTATCCTCGCTTTCCCTTTTCTACATTTCCATAATCCTCCTTTATGCATTGTGCCAAGGAGAGATCTGAATTCTTCCATGGGTAGAACTACTGAGGGTCCAGTCCATGCATGCTCAGTCATGTAATCAAATGGATCAGTGTTGGATCCACAGTAACGTGTTTTTCGAGCCATATATATCCACCATGGTAGCATGACAAGAGGATTTTAACGCAAGCATTAACCTCCTCATGTCGGCCAAAGTGAGGGATCTTCATTACGTTCAGGATCTTGGACTGTGCCAACTCCTTAATCCATGGCTGGGAGACTATGCGCGGCTTCTTTCCACTTGTCTTCATCAAATACCTATGGAGCACGAGCATGGCGTAGTTCTTTCTATCGCCGAGATTAAATTCATTCTTCTTCAGAGCTGGTATCTATCCCAACTGGGGTCCAACTACGTGTATCCCCTTTGGGATGTATGTTTTTATCAACGTATAGTTAAAGTCACGTGGGATGTTGTCACGGTTAACCACGCTAGCCAAAGACGGTATATAATCTGGCAAGACCGACGGGATCTACTTCGCATTAGCTAGATCATCGCGATGCTTTCTTTGCTTCTCAGTAGCAGGGTTAGTTCAGCTTGATTATCGTCCAGTCGAAGGGGATTCTTGCAGTCTCCCAGTCGACGACGCCTGTATTCCTATAGAAAACTGTCTATCAGCCATTATCTTCATAAGGATATCCCCAAAAGATATATCTAACGCGTTAGGTTCACCCGACATTCACAATTGTAGAAAAATAGATTGGGAAGGAGAATGGATAAGCAAGGTAATCCAACGGATGGCGAGGTATAGAAATCACAGCGCAATATACAATCGATTCTCTGGTAGCTTAGATAATCACGGGTGGCAAAAAGTGGTCCCGGCATAGTGTCCGACAGGTTAAATAAGAAAGCGTCATAACTAATTCCTCCAATGGGCAGGAATGCATCCATCAATATGAATACATTCGTTATGGTGCGGTCTCTACAGTCCATTTTCTCATGACTGCATTTTCTAGCCATTTCAGGGCGTCATTCTAACGGTCAAGGCACCTCCAATGGTCATATAGCTTCGTCGTGGTGAATTCCCATTCTACATGGTTCTATTATTTCGGCGAGGTTCAAGTTCTGTAGATATGTCTCCTACGAAGTCTTCCTTTTGTTTTATGTAGCTTCCTGCAGCTTAGATTTCTTCTTATTAAGCTTCCTGTTCTTCTTTCCCATGATCTCATCTTCTCTAACAATTTATGGAATCCTCTGCCCATTTGTATTCTTATTCTCTCCTGGTGAAAAGACTTTGCACTGCGGATGCGCTCTTACATATTCTCAGGTTAATGTCCCTTATATTATTATTTCTGGGGTGGCTATACTTATTTCCTTCACTGACAGGTTCTTTAAGCCTTCCTGTGTTCTTTCAACTTCAACAGCTAATTCTCTAGCCCTCTGTTGCTTCGACTTATCCTCTTGTTCTTTTATTAGTCGCTCTATTTTTCTGGTTATGAGGTCCCTTAGTTCTTGATTTTTCTATTATGTAGCTTCCTCCTCTGCTTTCCTTTTGATCTGGTCCTTCTCAATCCAATTATTTCCTAATAGAAGTGGAAAATGGGTGTTGTTCTCAAAAAACTTAATAATTTCAAAGTCCTCTTCTATCGATGTTTCATGAGCAATCATAGGTATATTAGTAACTCTTCCACATAGGGTTATCATATTTCCTTTAAACAATCCTATCCTTCCTAATGAAGGTACCATAGCAGGTTTCCCAAAATTTTCCAAGTGCTTTCTGACATAATATTCACGTGTGTTTCTTCATCCAATACACAATCTATGTCGAGGTCTTCTATTCTTGTAACTATGCATTGTTTTTCTTTCAATATCTCTGACAAATTGACATCCTTGTGGTCATCCATTACTTATTTTAACTGTACTAACATAGTCTGATATTTCTCTTATTCTTTCTCTTTCTGATTCTCTAACATATCCTTAGTCTCTTGACCTTATTTATAGTTTTCTTGTCTCATGTTCATCTTCTCAACTTTAGCAATCATCCTTGGGAAATCCTCAACCTCATGACCAATAAATTTACAATAAAGACAAATAGGACCTATACCAGGGCATTCCTTACCAAGATGTCTCGGTCTTCTGCAATTATAACACAGTGTCAAACCTCTCTTTATTTTAAACGAGCCCCAGCCTTTCATGTACTACGCATTGGGATCATAGTGTTGGACCTACAGTCTGCAAAAATTATTTCTAGGTTCCTGCATCCACTTATTAGTCCAAAAAAATTTCTATGCATAGGAATAACATATCTTTCTCTATCTCTATCAAATCTATTCAGATCAACTCTTTCTTCTAACTGTACCCTAGCTTGCAGACTAGGATAGAGTCTATCAAACATACCTAGATTCATGATTTCGAAGAAAAAATTTCCACTTATCTTACCCTTACCAAAGCACAAATCTTTAATATCTTACCTCTTTTATTCAAATCAAGTTTCTTTCTTAGCACAGAGCTTCGCAAGTCAATTAGAATACTGCACACTACAGCAACATATCTACGCATAGAGCTCTCTCTTTTTTGTAATTCCCAACAATCACAGTTTCAGGTCTCGGCAACGAAACCATTTGTTGGCACAGGGGCAGACCCAGGGTTCAACGCTTCAACAGTGCACCAACAAAACCCTAACTACCGGCCCTTTCGGTAACACCTGTGAAGCAGATGCAGTCTCACCCAAGGTAGAGGCAAGGGGGGGTTGTAGGACTCAAGTGTCTACAACCAAGCTGGGACACAGATCTGTGATTACAACACTTAGCAAAGTACTTATAATATAACATGCATTAGTTCATGAGTCTCATTCACATCACAGATTAAACCCTTATTACAGATCAGCGCAGTAACAATAAAGATCAAGCACTTTCAATCACTTAAAGTATAGCATTAGCTCAGATATAGCATCCATTTATCTTTAATACCATTAATCACTAAGAAACAACATCAGATCCATCCATCATACCATTAATCACTAAGAAACAACATCAGATCCATCCATCATACATTATAACAACAGCACTAAGCAGATAAACAACATAATTCACATTGCACAAAGCATATCAAGACACAGGATATACATGGTTCACCCTAATGTGGGGCTACATCCACCAACTTCTTCTTCTTCTGTATTAGTCCTCAATATTCTTACATTCAGTCGCTCATGCACACAAAGCCACAGAGCCATGAGATTTGTGTGCGGTGCACCAGATCCTCCTTCCCAAAATCTCAACCTCATGATGATGATGATGATGATGTTGCATCATCCTCGTGTTTTTTATGATCATGTTGTATCAGTCTTGTACCAATTGATGATGTTATATTAGTATTGTACTAATTGATATTGATGCAGATAATGATGATGTTCCAGCTCCATGTTGTGAATGATGATGTTTTCAATGATGACAAAAACGTTCGGTGATTTATAGATATGTCAGTCAGTTTTCAATACATTGATGATGTTTCTACGCTCTCTCTCTCCTAATGATGTTGTATTGTATAATACCCTTCTTGTTAAGGGGGAGTTTTGAAATATTGTAACTACAAAGAATATTCTAATTATAATTGAGTTATTATTATATAAATCAATCCCCTTTTGTGGATAGATCATGTCGAAACTTATGTATGACCAAATCCCCTTTTGTGGATTGTCCAAACCCCAATTAAATGGTGTTAATTGAGAAGTCATCCCCCAGGGATAATTAAAGTGGTTTTAGACACTATTTGAAGAAGTCATCCCTGCCTAATGAAGAGACACAACCCTAGCACTCCTAGTCTAGTATAAATAAGAGAGGATGGTGCCTCATTATCTCACTCACTCAAGTCACTCATATAGTACGCAATTTTGGAGGTAGTTGTAGTTGGAAGAAGAAAGAGAGAGAGGTGCATTGCTCAATCTTGGATATTCTCTAGTGTTTTGGTCTTTTATCTTGACATTGTATTGGAAATCTATATTAAGGAAGTTTTTGTTGGGTTTTCTCCCCCGTGAGGGTTTTTGTAACATACCCAGCCACCCATAGGTTGGGTTACGCCACCTTCAAGCCCACCCTTGGACTTCATTTTCTTACCGATACCCTTTTTAAATTAATAAGGATGCATAAAAGAAAATGATTTAATGACATGCACAACAATAACCAGTAAGCATGCATATCCTAAATATTCAATTAAACGATAATTAAATACACAGCGGAATACATTCATATACAGGTAAATAATACCATAACAGAGAGAACTTATCTTTATAAAAGAATACACCAACTAGTTGCAGACCAAGGACGTTCCACCCAATCGTAGACGCTATTGTTCAAAATCTCAACAATAGTGTCACCCCCAAGCCAAGCCTATGAATCCACAAGGATGGTTCCAGAGTGTTACTTGGCTTCCAAAACTAGTCAGCACTCAAGCTCTCACGGGCTTTCCAAACACTCACAGCAATCCAAGTACCCATCTCTCTTCTACCTAGCTTGCACCACCCAAGAGAATGGACCTCCACCCTTCTCTGCCATGCAGTCCCTCGGGCAGTCGTTCTCCTTATTTTGGGATCCAGTGCAACTGGTCCAGAATCTCAATGTTGGAACTCTTAGGACTCGCAGCTATGAACAATGTTGGACACAAGCCAACGCATCTCAGACAGGCAGGCCTCAAGTCATGGCTGGATCACACCAGCAACCACTACATCCAATAATATTGTGGCTAATCTTCGGCATTTCAGTTCCCTTTCCCAAGCCAAGACACAGGTGAGGATGGATCAATGAGTTATAGGTAAGGATGGAATGAATGAACGAGTGAGTAAGTGAATGAAGGAGTGAACGAGCAAAATGAGCGACGAGCTATTAGATGAACCCCCCATCAGACCAGAGGTGGGTTTAAGTAATTTGTGGGGAATCAAGAACCTCCTGGATTTCCCCAAGAAGCCCATGTAACTGATCCACCCCCTTAGACCAAAAGGGTTATTAAAATAGGAAATAAAAATTTATCCCCTCAAGCCCCCTCTCTTGTGGAATCATATCCCCCTATAACTCTAGTCCTTGTCCGTCTAGCAGCCAGCGATGTATGTATTATTAGTAATGATCAAAACATTGCATTTCTTGGGCACACTATCCTTTTAATAATTTTTTGGGCACTCTGGCCTCTCAGCATTGTAATAATACATTAATCTAAAATGGGGGGTTCGAAACCCGGGGTGTTACAGTTTCCCAGGATAAAATGTTGTGTACCTTGTGATTTTGTTTCTTTCAGTGATCCTACTTATGCTATTGTTGTCTAGTACATTGAAAATAAATTAATAGCAGCTTTAAATTTAACAAAACGAACACCTCAAAATGTATTAGTGGAGTCTCCAAATGATCTCTTTTGGATCATCAAAAGTAAGTGAGGGATTCTATCGTCAGTGGAGTCGTCAGGTAAACCTGTGAGATAAGGAATTTGGGATAAGTTTACAAAAGAAATTTCATGGGAAGAATGACTCAATCCTCCCTGACAATGACGCCAAAATGTTATCACGGGATTTGTACTTGTGCAAATCCCTCGAAAAGATCCCCAAATCTTATGTAACTATGGAAGAAACTACCACTATCACCTAAGTAAAATCTTCCCTCATTTTAGTGATGGAAGAGGTCCACCACAAGGGAGGCTTCCCTGATGATCTCAAGCGATTGAATAGCAAGAAATATCCAAGCCTATCACCCCCTATCTTGAACACATGTTAATTGGTCTAGGTCTAGGAAGGAAGAGAGAAGTTGCCAGGAAATTGTTGTACATACCTAGAACAATTAACAATTTACTGCATACATTGACAAATTGCCAAGATAAAGCATGCAACAATGACCTTTTTAGACACTAGAAAGGTAAAATTGCATTAGTTGATGCAAATCACAGCAGTAAACAATTATATAACAAAAATAAAATGTTTGCAACAACAACAAGAAATAATGTTCAGAAACACCACAATTGATCATGAAAAATAAGCATTAAATCAATATATTATTATCCAATTATTAGAGGTAGTTTCTGAACAAGTTAAACCACCTTTAGATAGGTGTATGCAACAATTTAATTTAGTTTTCAGTAGTTGTAGAAAAATTTAATAATAACAGCAAGAAATGTTGTGAGTTTGCTAGAGTTAGGGTTAGTAATGTTAGTAGGATACTTGAGAGATTAAGAAGATTTATTTTAACACCTACTTTAGCCACAAATTCACTCCTAGATCAGTGTCATTGTCCTTCTAGGTCCTATGGACTCTCAAATGCATTAAACTTGAATATTGATCTAGATGAAGCAAAAGAGGTAGAGTCTAAAACCTAAGGTGGAAGCACATTTGGGCCTTAGGCTTTAGACTTTGAATAAAATGATATCTAGGGTGAAAGCACGTTTGGGCCCTAGATATCCTTTTTCCCTTCTTGTAGCTTCACTTAGTTCAAGGAACAAATTTTTAGGGCTAAAACCCTAAAGCGCGAGCAATTTTGGGTTTTAGGATTATAACCCTAGCAAGGATATTTTACAAACTTGGACAAATAAAAATTTATGAGGAAGAGAAGCACTTATGTCTTCCTCATAGTGTTTTAACAAAAAAAGATTTCTTGCAACAAGATAAGAAATTTCATTATGTACATTAACAAGAGAAAACAGAATTGCAGAAAATTACTTCACCCAAGAATCAAGAGTATAAAACCCCAATTGCAGAAAATATCCATCCAAGTCAACTAACCATCCACAAGAGATCCTCCTTCAAACATAGTGCATGAGAGTAAAAGACCAAGAAGACTGAAATAGAAAACTTTTAGAAATCTTACCCCTCCAAATGAGAGAAGAATTGTGATGATCCAAAATAAAAGTGAGTGTTGGTATTTATATATGAGGCTAATTCAACGCTTTGTCCACATAACATAAAAACATTTAATTAGAAGTG
>ML795096.1:25635-48976 GCA_009831015.1 Picea engelmannii
ATATGTGTCTCATATTTACAAGATTTGTTCAAACCAAGCTCGTATGTCCAACGTATAAGGTTTTGAAGGTGTGAGAGCTCATGTCAAAAGGAGGTGAGTCAATGGCTGACCCACTGCTCTACATCACACGTGCCAAAGTCCTCCAACAAAGGCACAATGTCCTGGGTCAAAATCCAAGTCGTACCTCAAAGAACCATGTCAAGGCCATCCAAAACAAAGAAGAGTACAAGACAAGGTAAACCAATGTTCATAAGAAATATTAGTCCTTATATCATGAAAATTAAGTTGTTATTTAAGATATAAGCCATGTAAACAATTCACCCCAATATCCCCTTCAAGCATCACACTAGCCCAAAACCTCATGTGAGTTGTCAAGTTTGAATATGGGAGGGCCTTCATCCAACCCTAATAGGTGTGTCAACCTAGAAAGGAAATAAAAGGCCCATGTAGAGGGATAGGTCCTGAGGGAAGCAGTGAAAGAAAGAAACCCTTCAAGAATAAGTGTGAGAGTGGTATGAATTAGGGCTTACTTAATGGATTATGGTGTCATTAAATCTATTTCTATGAGTGTATTTGTAGAGGGAGCACTTTTTTCTTGAGATACCCTTTCCTCGATAATTTTTGCATGCCAAACCTCTTAATTGTATTTTTATACCCAGTTATTATTTGCAAGTCCCCTTTACAGGTTTCAAGTTTTTTCTTTCATTTTCTTACTGGGATATGGTCCTTTATAATTGTGCATTCATTCGCATCAGGGAAAGGTCAATTACCATTAGAGGGGGTAGATCTCAAGTTGTCTTTTGGATTTTTTGGTGGAATTTATCATTTATAGCATATACATATGTAGCAGTTGCATCAACCTTTGGGCCTCCATCCCTTTCTTCTCATGAGAGAAAGGACCATGACCCATTAGCGAAGTTTGGTACACTATGAGAGGCTCCAGGATGGGAAGTGTTAAGTATGGTGGGGAAAATAATGTTACCCTTGTGAGGGCCCCCCAGTAGTACCCTTTTTTTTAGGGTGGTGACAACACGAGACTAGGGCATGGAAGTTGACGACGACGGTGAAACAAGACAACAAACACAATTTCCCAATCCAATGATCCATTATCCAACTTCAACCAAACATCCTCATCCACAAGCCTAACAAATTAAGCACAACAATTTGCATGAAATAAGGACTAACATACCTCATGGTGACGTTGTCTTACCATCTCCCATGCACTGGGTTGTTTGGACATGATGATCCTTGGTTGACCTGCAGTTGTAAGGAAAATGAGGGTGGTTTTTGGGCTGTCGTATGTGGACATGTTGATCATCATCATGGTCGGGATCATTATCTCCATTTTGGGCCATGAAACATGATCTCCTCTAGTTACCCCTAGGCATGGGGAGTAACAGGTCTAATGATCAATTCAATGCATGATAGGCTTCCATGATTGGATGAGTTTGTAACTATCTTTACGATTGAATTTATTGGGGTGTTTTTTCAATTTCCAATGCTTCTCAAATGATATGAGAGGAATAGTGGGGCGCGGGGGGAGAAATTTTGGTTAGGTCAAAGAAAATTAGGTGATTATATTTAAAGAAGTGTTCTACAATCATTGACTTTGTGATCTAGTTGTGGGTTGTGTCAACTATATTCTCTTTGAGACGAGCTTTAAAACATCAACCGGTTTGGCCTATGTATGACTTGCCATAGGAGCACAAAATTTGGTAGAATCCTAGGCCAAGCATTGGGCCATATCTTTCCTTAGTTGCTTTGAATAATTGATTAAGGGTTTTACAGGGATTGAAAAAGGCTTTGATATTATTATTTCTAGAATTTTTAAAATGTTGTCAGTGGTACCCTGAATGTAAGGTAGAGAAATGTGAGCTAGGGGCGGGGAAGAGGTAGAAGGATTTTTGGACTTAGAGTGGCAAGCTGAGTGGAAGGATTTTTTGATTTGGGAGATAGAGTAACTATTGGTCAGTTTGGTACCAAACCATCCTTTAGGCACTAAACTGACCTTTAGGCACCAAACCAGCCGGTTTCGTATAGCTCCCTATGGCATGACTACGGACCCCGTGGATTTAAACTTTTTTTTAACAATAAATTAAAAGAGGGGATGCCTAATAACTAACCCTAGGGCCCTACTAATTATATTTAAAGAGGGTCCTCTCCTCCATTCCACCCACCCTAGTAATTAATGGTAATATTAAATTCTTAAAGTAAAAGTGAAGGGACATTCTCCTTTATCTTTCATTTTCATCATTTTCCTTAAATTTTTAACATTACCATTCATTGTTTCAGGATGTTTGAGAGTAGTTCCAACCTCATTGGACTTCATATGGAGAAATTGGAATTTAGGTCCCATTCAAAATTCAACAGACTTAACAGTTTTCACGATTTAAAGTTTGTCAGGATTGCAACATTTTCACTGGATTATTTCGTGTATGAGGGTATGGAAGTATAATTTAAATTTACCATTCATTGTTTCAGGATGTTTGATAGTAGTTCCAACCTCATTGGACTTCATATGGATAAATTGGAATTTAGGTCCCATTCAAAATTCAACAAACTTAACGGTTTTCACGATTTAAAGTTTGTCAAGGTTGCAACATTTTCACTGGATTATATCGTGTATGAGGGTATGGAACTATAATTTAATCAAGAGAGTCAATCCCTCTATGTACCTCAATGTTGGTGGCATTGATTTTTGAACTCCTCTGCATGAACCTAGTAAAAATGTCCCCTTCACTCAAGTAAAATCACTTATTAGGCATGTTTAGTTTTTTGTATCTTATTTGATTGCTTATAGGGTGACATTGATGATGGCGATCCTAATATAGCCAATGATTTTGATGATATGTAGTCATTTCTTGTCACGTGATTGTTTTTGGACTCTAGAGGCCATTTAGAGTCTCTTTGTTGATGAATTTTGGTTCATAGATGGATTGCACTTGGCGCTATTTTGGTTATCTGCACCCCCTTACTTGTTATATACATGAGAAGTTTTGTATATTTTTTTATAATGGTTTGGATTCATATGGGTGTATTATCACACAAGTTGTAGGTTGGGAAAATCTCGACCCAACCACTAATCGGTGAAAACTAAGAGGTCACCTACCCATTGTCACCTTAGGTAGGTGTTCCTGTCACTTTAGAGGTGAGGTAGTCACCTCAAGGAGGGAATCTTGGTGACCCTAGGGGGAATAAGATGAATATGGAGGTAAGATGGAGATTAAATCCCTAGAGGTCAAATATAAATGATGTGAAGGGGTTGAAATGAAGTATTGGGGATATCCAATGGTTTCCAAGTAAGTTGAGTAACCTGCCAAGTGTGAATACCTGCCCGAGACACAAGGAAAACCAAGCATATAGTATAATATGTTAGTTGGAAAATCAAGTTAAGCTTGTTGTCCCTAATTTGCAGCAACAATAAATTATATATACCATATCAATTAAGGTAACAAGGGATAAAAAATAAGTGTTATGTGATAAATAAACAAGAGATAAATCTAATGGAAGCTAGCTCAACTCACCAATGATTAGGCTACAACTTTAGCACAAATAGCAAGGCTAAAACAAAAGCTTACTGCAAAGATATTATCAGCCTTATGGATGTATAAAACTTGTTACAACAGCAGTAAAATCAGCCACTGAAATCAGTAAAGAAACCACCCAATAAATTCCTTAAACCAAGTAGAATATGTTAGCAAACTTTTAGCAAATTTTGATGGTTAAAGCACAAGTTATAAGTGGTTTTCTTTTAGGGTTTCTGCAGTCAAATTATCAGCCTTAGGGAAGAAATTTAGGCCTAGTCTAGGGTTAGTTTAGAAGCTAGTTAGGGTTAGTTACCTAGGTTTAATGCAACTGTAATGGCTCTAGTTTAGTATCTATTACAGCAGCAATCTGTATTGGTTTAAATGGGACGCCTCAATGAGGCAAGATAGCCAAAGACTCAAGAAACGTTTCCCCAAAGAGAGAGACTTAAAACTTGTAAAATCATGTTTTCCAAGGTAATAATTTTGTTTCTCCAATGCAATAATAAATGACTAGTTCTCTTAATAATTGGGGTAATGGGGTCATGCAAAGAAATATCTAGGGAAGCTACCTCCTTGGGGGTGTAAATCCTCTTACTCCCCAAGGCAAGATTCTCTAGCTAGGGTTTAAGCTAAGAGGGTGTATGCCCTTATACTTCTCTTGGAAAACCCTTGTTTAACCAATAATATGAAGCATAAAATGATGAATACTATGGTGGGGGTTTATGCCCTTATACTGCCCACCTAGAACCTAGCATAATAACCTTGACTTGAAACAAATGATAGCCTGAAAGTAAAAACCATATCAATTCAAGGAAAAATTCTAAGATAATCCACCACAATAGCAAGAGAGAATCCTTCCAAGAATAGCGCATCACTTCCATCAACCATACATCAAGAGATAACCATAAACAAGAGCTCAAGAGATATAATTTGCTAAAGGTAGCAAAAATTTCAGACCAAGTACTTCTCACAAGACGGAGATTTATGTTGTAATGAGATCTTATGATCTCTTATTTGTTAAATTTAGAGTTTCTATTAAGTTCTTTTAAATTTACTAGACAATAATAGCATAAGTAGGATCACTGAGAGAAACACAATCACAAGGTACACATCATTTTATCCTGGGAAACCCTCATGGAGGAGAAAACCCGGCAAAAAATTCCTTAATATAGATTGTCAATACAATGCCAATACTAAAGACCAAACCACCAAGAATATCCAAGACTAAGCATGTGCCTCTCTCTTCTCCATCTTCTAACTACAACTTCCTTAAAAAAGTGCGCACTAGATGACTGACTTGAGTGAGTGAGTGAATGAGGCATCATCCACTCTTATTTATACTAGCTAGGAAGTGCTAGGGTTGTGTCTCTTCATCAAGCAGGACCGACTTCTCCAATTAGTGGTTAGAACCACCTTAATTAGCTCTAGGGGTCGACTTATCAATTGCCACCATATAAACATGGTTTGACCAATCCACAAAAGGGGATTTGGTTTAATACAAACCTCGACATGATCAATCAAAAAAATGGGATTTGATCTATAGTAAAATAACTCAATTGTAATTAGAATATGATTCATAGTTACAATATTTCAACACTCCCCCGTAACAAGAAGGGTATTCTACTAACATAACCCAACACAACATCATCAGGAGAAGGAGAGGGAAACATCGTCATCAGCATCTAGATCATTGACTGGCACATCTATAAATCATCGGAAGTTTTTCTCATCGTCTTTCACAGCATGGAGCTAGAGTAGCATCATCATCATTATCTGCATCAACATCAATTAGTATAACACTAATACAACATCATCAATCAGTACAATATTGATACATCATCATAAACATCTTTAGCATGAAGCTGAAGTAATAACATCATCATCATCTTTAGCATGAAGTTAAAGTAGCATCATCATCATCTTCTTCAGCATGAAGTTGAAGTAGCACCATCATCATCATCTTCAGCATGAAGTTGAAACATCAGCATCAATAGCATGAAGTTGTAGTAATAATATCACCAACATGAGGTTGGTATACCAACATCAACAACATGAGGATGGTACATCAACATCAACAACAACAACAACATTTTGTGGTACTCTGACAAACCGTCCTTACCAGACCTTCGGAATCTGCCCAGGACTCATAAGATTCCCTAGGATATAAAATCATAATGGAGCTACCACGTGGTACTCTGACAGACCGTCCTTACCGGACCTTCAAGATCTGTCCAAGAATCAAAAGATTCCACAGGATATAAAATCTTGACGGAGCTACCACTACTGACCACGGCTGGCATATACATGCACAAGTACTCTGACAAACCATCCTTACTGGACCTTCGGGATCTGTTCGGGGATGATCAGTCCCCTAGGATATAAAATCCTAACTGAGTTACTCAATGTTGGTCAGGATACCATAGTATCATCAGTATCACTCCCCCTTTCAAGGGAGGTCCTTTCGGATTATACCAAGCTTGTCTCGGAAGTGCTCAAAATTCACACGCGATAGAGGCTTAGTCATCACATATGCAACCTGCTCATCTGTTCCAACATATTGGATCTTTACAGCTCCTCTCTACATCATATCACGAATGTAGTGATACTGTATTTCTATGTGCTTAGAATTATCATGGAACACATGGTTCTAAATCGTATTTATGAAACTCTGGTTATCACATAGAATCATGGTGGCTTCCATCTCCGGATCGAATAGACCTGTCAACAAATTCTGAACCCATATGGCTTCACAACTGGAAGAACATGTTGCAATGTATTTCGCTTTCATCGTGTTGAGAGAAATACTGGATTTATTCCTTCTCTGCCATGAATTCATGGTTGACCCCAGACTAAAACAACATCCTGAAGTGCTCTTTCTATCAGAAACACTTCCAGCGCAATCTGAATTAGTATATCCATATAGTCTGAAGTCATGATATCCAGTATAAGAGAGACCATATTCCAATGTACCCTTAAAGTATCTCATCACATGTTTTGCAGCTACAAGGTGAACACGTCTGGGCTCTACCAGATACTGACTCAAGGTGTTCATAGAAAAACATATATATGGTCTGGTATTCGTCAGATACATCAACGAACCAATAATCTATCTGTACAGAGTAGCATCAACCAATTCTGACGAAGTCTCTACCAGGAGCTTCAACTTTGTTTTCATGGTTGTGTTCATGGATTTACATTCCAACATGTCAAACCTCTTCAGTATTTCAACTGCATGCTTCCCTTGGTTAAGTAAGATCTTCTCTGGGCTCAGCCAAACTTCAAGACCTGATAAATAATTCATCAGGCCTAAGATTTTCATCTCAAACTCTGCAGCGACCTTCTTCTTACAATCTGTGATGAGATTTTCTTCTCCAGTTAAGAATAATTCATCTACATACATCAGTAATATAACTGGTTCATCATTCATAACCTTGAAGTAAAGGTCAGAATTATCTTTACTCTTGGTAAATCCCAATCTCATTAGGAAACTATCAATTCTTCCATACCAAGCTCTAGGAGATTTCTTTAATCTGTACATAGATTTCTTCAATAGCCAGACATGAATATTTGTATTTTCAACTTCAAACCCTCGTGGTATGTTCTATATACACTTATTCTTTAATAACACCATTTAAGAAGGTTGTTTTCACATCCATCCAGTGTAACTTCCACTTCATAAGAGCTATGATGGTCTTGATCTGGCTACAGGATCAAAAGTCTCTTCTTAATCAATACCTTCTTTTTCCCATCACATTGTACCAATCATGTTACATTTGTTTAGCTACAACTTAATCTTGCACAATCATGTGCTAGCTCTATGTTCTTCCTGCAAAGAACTATTTGTCTCATTGCCTGAGAGTATGTCCTCTACTCTCTCTGCAACTGTTTCTTCTGGAACCAGGACTCTGCACCTGCACCTGCTATTTCTGACGTTGAGAATGACTTTCTCTATTCTCACTGTAGCTATTGAAATCTAAGAGTAACTCCTCTACTCTATCACGGAAACAACTTCATCTGAAAGTGGCTCAATAACTGATATTGAAGGTAGTTTTTCCTCTTTCATGGAGGTAACTCAATTTTCAAATTCAGGGATTTCTCCCTTTGAATCTCATACTATATCATAATCATGGTTGTTATGGTTGTCTTCATGAATATTGGAACTTGAATTACTGAAGAAAGTGTCTCGTCGTAGTCTTCTCCCTCTTACTAGGAGAATCCTCTAGACACAAATCAGGCTGTGTACATCTCTATACTATTATTTGCAACATGATTGATTTGTTAGATCAAACGTGGAATTCACCATTGACTTCCTTTCTAGTCTTAGGAAAAAATATAGTCCTTCTTAATGGCTTCCTCCTCTGTCATTGAAACAAGGGAATCTTCTCAAGAGTTTTCATATCTCCTAGAGGTCTCTGAAGCTAGTCTTCTCAACTCATGCCATATGTCTCCCAGACCTGGAAGATGTCTCTCCATCTAATCCTTTCTGAGATCAGGCTTACTCTGAGTCTTGATTTCTTCTGAGTCTACAAAAACTTCAAGGTCTCTGCAGGATATACTTGGTGTTGAATACCAAGTCTTAATATGAAAAGTTGAGTCAAGATTCAAACAAATTAATCTTCTTGTTAGGGTGGATTTATTATCCACTGACCAATTCTAATGTTTAGTCATCTTGGAGCCTTATGCCCATTATGATCAATATTCATATGAGATACTTTGTCTCTCAAAAGTAGATTTTTCTTCATATTCTTTGGTACATGAATGTATACAGACATGCATTCAACTTGGATATTCTGCTTCATGTCTCATTTAATATGTTGCCTCCCACAACCTTCACTATAGTTTCCTTAGGGCACTTGTGACCTTCCCAGAACAAGAACAACAAGGGAGAAACAATAGACAAGAATAATATTCTTTAAAATAATAATAAATAAATAGTGAGAACAATTGTCACAGTAGCTCCTTTAGAGTTATCACTTGTGACCCGCCTACAACAAGGGTTAAAAGTAAGAAATACAATATTGAGATCAACACTCTTCTAGTGTTGTGATCAATCATTACTCCATGGTAACCTTGAGACAAAACAAGAAGTTTCTCCTAGAGGAGATGTTAGTTATATATGGTAAATGATTACAATAAGCATTTATCTCAATATGCTCACATGCTACCAATTATGCTATATCAACTATAAGATAGATATCAAACTTGACATGTGCAAGTTTGAATCTAATCAACTTAATCAATCAAACCTGGAACTTGGAGTCTTGTCCTCAAGAATGAGTGTTGTTTTTTTTCTTTTGAGTCTCCTTCACTTAAGATGACAAGTATTTTTTTCAACATGTCTTCTATACTAAGACAATGTGCTATTTCGACATAAATATGGGGTGCATAGTTCCTCTTGAATGTGTTGGATCTGAGATCCTTCTGGATCTCTTATTGTTTCTTAGACAAAATATCATGCAAGTACTCTTTAAAATAATGATACAGTTTAATCATGTGTAAGTACATACCTCTGATAGTATTTGCAGGTAGTGGCACCATTTGGTAGCAACGGTAATAAATACCAAGCCTTTAAAAACTTCAAGGGTGATTGCAATTTCTACTGCAGTTGGTATTGGCACTGCAACTGATACTGATATTGCAACTACAACTTAGGGTTTTATGAGGAAACCCTAATTTTTCAAACTTCAAATTTTTGAATTTTGATCCAAGGACTAGATGCGTTAGGTTGAGGCAAGTAGGTTGTGCTGTCTCTTTTCAAAAATTCCAAGTTTTACCCCTTAAAACTTGACCTGTGAAAATTTGGGTTGGTACTTCTAGTATTGGTTCTGGTTTCTTTGTTTTTTGGTTTTCTAGTTTTCTGGTACCAGTCAAAAATTGGGTTTGATTTTCCAGAGGCTCTAGACACTGAAAAGGTGTGCTCAAGTTTCCAATGATTTCACTAGGCTAGGGCGCACTTCCCTAGATGGTTTTTGGGAAAAAAATCCCCTTCCAACAAAAATCCCTAATTTTCTTGTACAACAATAGTGATGTTTTTAGTTACCTAGTGAAATATTCTCTACTCAGTTTAGCTCTATTACCATGTTAAATTTAGAGTTGTTATTAACTTATTTTCAATTTACTAGAAAATAATAGCATAAGTAGGATCACTGAGAGAAACACAATCACAAGGTACACAGCATTTTATCCTAGGAAACCCTCATGGGGGAGAAAACCCAGCAAAAACTTCCTTAATATATATTGTCAATACAATGCCAAGACTAAAGATCAAACCACCAAGAATATCCAATACTAAGCATGCGCCTCTCTCTTCTCCATCTTCTAATTGTAGCTTCCTTCAAAACTTGCACACTAGATGAGTGACTTGAGTAAGTGAGTGAGTGAGGCATCATCCACTCTTATTTATACTAGTTGGGAAGCACTAGGGTTGTGTCTCTTCATCAAGCAAGGCCAACTTCTCTAATTAGTGGTTAGAACCACTTTAATTATCCCTAGGGGCCGACTTCTCAATTTCCACCATATTAACATGGTTTGACCAATCCACAAAATGGGATTTGGTCTAATACAAATCCTGACATGATCAATCCATAAAAGGGAATTTGATCTATAGGAAAATAACTCAATTATAATTAGAATATACTTCGCAGTTACAATATTTCACCATTATTTATACAAAATGTCACTAAGGTGACTTGTCCACATAATTAGGGTTAAACCACAATACTAGGGGTCAACAACCCTAATATTTCCCCCTTAAAAAAATAATATTAAACAATTCATATAAAATTCACTTTTTCACATAAGAAAACCCTAATTTTAGAAGGATGTCACCCCTTTAGGGGATGTTTTGGAATTTGGAGCAAGTCGTTGGTGTAGGAGGAGGGTGGCTAGCCTTTCCAAAGACACATGTCAAGTATCCAATTTTCTTCCTTCATGGTCAAATCCCATTTCTCCTCAAAACGTCCAAGTGTCAATGCATCAACCACACCACCAAACGCTAACACCCCTAGATGACACCATGCCTCTAGAAGTGACGTTTTTCCTCTCCTCGAAAAAATGTTTGGAATGTGGGGAATAGGTTATGTCGTCCAAGTCATATTTTAGGCCTTCCATGTTTGATCTTTCTCATCCGGCATGCAGGCCTTTGGCATCCGCCTGTGGGATTTAAGCCCCATGGAAGCCCAAGATAGGCTTGTTCTTCCAAAATTGTCCACCAACTAGGTCCTGCAAAGACAAATAAGCATGCCCTCCAAGGATCTCAAGTCATAACATCATGATAAGTGAATCTAATCAATAAATGAGACACCTAATAATTTGCATCAAATATCACTATATCAAACAATTAATTGCTCGAAAACATTATGTGACTTGTCAAGCTTGAATATGGGAGGGTTGGAGAGGTGTCCTATTGGGTAGATCTTGCCTTAGGTTAAGGAGAGTTTCCAATAGATCCATCTCCAAGCCATGTAAAGTGGGTGAAGTGCTTAGGGTCAAGAATCAATGGGCATAGGGATCATGACATACAAGTGGTCGTAGTGTCTCATTCATGGGTGTCTTTATAGAGGGTGTGTGGTACCTTCGTCCACAATGCACTTTTTCCAAGCCCAACATTTTCCATTCTTTCATTTTTTCATAAAATTAAGTAAAGGTTGAATACCACTACGCTGGAGTGGTGTCCATATAATGGCAGTGCCACCCAAAAACACCTAGTGGAAATGAGAAGGTTGGCTCGTGAAGAGATCCCCTTTCTCTCAGTCATGCAACCGAGAGCCATTACCCTAGCTTGGTGACCAGATGATAGTAATGTCATACCACTAGATATTCATGGACATGATAGGTCGGCTTGTGATGAGACCTCCTATACTCCAACTTACCCTTTAAGCATGTTTAATCATATTTTATTGTGGGTCGCCTTTTACTAAAATATAAGTGTTTCATTGCTTTCTTGGGTGATCCCTAGGCGAAATCATCTAGAAGGTTTATACATAGGATTTTATCTTTCGACCAACATCAATCCCTCTGGGCCTTCAGCCCATTCTTCCCATAGAATGAGGGAGAACCCCTTCTTGGGTCAATACACCCTAAAATCCCAAGAGCTGAGGGAAATGGGGGGAACATTGATGGAAAGTGGTAAGTATGGTCAGAAACAGTATGATGGCTCTTCAAGGGAGTTTCCTAGTATCAAACCCATCCCCAAGGAATACCACTTACAAGGGTACAATGTCAACCACCAAAGCGAAGCAGGGAAAAAGGCATAATTTCCAAGCATATATCATGAAATCTATAGCAATCTAAGATACAACATACTCAAATGGATTAAATATTGAAATGTTGTTCACCATAATATTGACTTGTACCTCATGGAGCAAGGTCCACTACCTTCTGGAAGCCAACTAATGTGGTGGATGTTAGGATATTTAGACACTCAGGAGTTAGTTAAGATCTTCTTGGTCTAATGTGTCGTTAGGTAAAAGTGTGTTTCTTTAGAATGCAATAGTATTCATTTGTAGTTAGGAAATCCAGTGGTCATGATATGTTCCCGACATAGAGTGATCCGACGGTTCATATTCTCCTCAATATTAACGGCCATCGATCCATGGCTTAACACCCGATTGGTCCATCATCTCTATTTAAAGAGCATGGAGGGTCATTTGTCAATGATCAATTGTGAGAATCTCTGTTGTAAAATCTCTATGTAATACTTTTCTTTTGCATTAATAAACTGATCCAAGTGGCCACATTGGTTGGGGCCATGGATGTTTCCCCATAGGGGTTTTACCACGTCAAAACATCGGTGTGTTGATCTTCGATATGGTTGTGTGAGTGGTTACTGAAGGTGTTCATCATCTGTCGGAATACATGTTTTTTCGAACATGGTATCAGAGACTGTTTGAGGACCTGCTCCTATTGTAGATCGAGATCGTGAATTCGAGTTACCTCATCTCTGTTTTCTGCTATTTATGTACATTTATGGGCTGAGAGGATTGGTCCATTGCGTCCAGAGCACTCATTTAAGTCATGAATTATTTTTGTTTCACTCGAAAAAGGTTTATGTTTTCCAAAGATACGGCCATTTCAGTTAGATTCGGAGGTATAAAGCCTGACTACGCCCTTTTTTAAATTTTTACAGAGTATTATTTCGGTTTTATTTCAATTTTATATTGTTTGTTTCCGAGTTTCTACTATTTTAGATATGTATATTATTTTTTCCCTGCGCCCTGTGCGATCTTGGAAAATCAGAAACATATAAGAAAAGGTGCATTTTTCGAGTAAGCTAATCGAGATCTAACCCTTGTTATCATCGAGAAATGAATTTTTTTTCTTGTGTGAAAAGAGTTTTTTTTAGCACGCTCTCCAAGGTCGTCATCCATGACAACAACAACAACGACCCTCATGTTAAACAATACAATATGTTTTGCTAACTCACTTGGTTAAAAGTTGCCTTATTAAGTAAGAGGTCTTCAGTCCAAGTATCTCTTTTTGTTACGTTTTTTTAAAAAGTTCATGCTCCATTCTAAAGTGTATTTCACTTCAAGTATAAAAGTGAATCACTATAAGTAGCTTTAATATTTTATTTTGGAGTTATTTATTTTGCATGCAACTTTATTTTATAAAGTAACTCATTGTAAAAGTGATCCCCACTTCTTTTTATAAAAGTCGATCACTTAATAAAGCAACTTATTTGTAAAAGTGAGGTTATTTGGAGGGGTTTCACCACCACGTGGTTCTTTGGTTATCGTTATGCATTTTTTAAAGGGGCATAACTTTCACAACCGAAGTCCATTTTCAGTGCCGTTTTTTTTAAAACCACATAATTTTTCGAGATATTTCCATCCAGATTATCAATTTAGTTTTTAAATCCATATTATCTGCATATTTTATATGTCTTCTTCTAGTAATGTTTTTCTTACCATCACCAACTACTTCCAATGGAAATCCCATATGGAGGATTTATTAAGAAGTAAAGGCTTGTACCGGATTACCTTGGGAAAGGAAAAAGACCTCATTGATGCTGATAAGAAATTCAAATGGGATAATAGGAGTGACAAAGCACATGGACTGATCGAAATTTCCATCTCTCTTGATTTAAGGTTCCACCTTCAAGAAATTGATGACCTCGATGAAGCCTAGGAAAATCTTGAATATGTGTTTGGTAAACACAATATTATTCGAGCACATCAGTTAGAAAATCAAATACTGAATTTAAGTCCAAATGATTTTTCTTTCATTGAAGACTATCTATCTAAGTTTAAAACACTCATATTTTTATGTGAAAAATGTGAGATAAAGTTGGAGGAAGAGCATTGTGTTGTTCCAGAGTATGTACTTAAGGCTTAGAAAGTACAGGGTCTAGGCATCCGAAAGTGGTGTGAAAGATAAAAAGGGGAAGAATCAACCATCGGGGAAGGAAGCTAAGGCTGATTTCCAGGTTGTCTCTGTCTCACTTCCAACTATTCCTAGATGCTTATATCACGTTCAATTGTGGCCCAAGAACGTTCGAGTTCTACCCGGGTGATGGTTGCTTTAAGTATGGTATCGAAAAGGTTCAAAGTGATATTGGTTTGGTCCGACAAGACGGGTTCAATATTAGGTTGTCTTGCAACGGGGACAGTCATAGAGGAACAGAAAAATTAAAGGAGAGTTCATAGTTTAGGATGTTGCCTCAAATTTTTGATCGTATAAGAGAGAACTTTTGAATCCAATGTTAAAGATAGAATGAAAACCAAAGGCCTTTTCCCGTAACTAAGTTATCTTTTAAATAAATTGTGTGTGAAATGTGAGAAAAAAAATTAAGTTGTCTATATTGCGAGGCTCCTATCAAGGGAGAATCTCGTCCTATAAACAGAAGAAGAAAAAGATGAGAAAAAATCTGACGAAGCATAAAATATGAAGATCTAAAGAGTTCACAGGTCTTGTACCTGCTGATAGCTGAAACAGAGGAAAAACTGTAAACGATATAGATGACTAAAAATTGATCACTACAGTAGAGGTTTTACTAAATTGTAGTGAAATATTCATCAGACATATATATGTGAAATGAAATTGAATATGAAATAACAGAGGAAACAAACTCATAACACAGTCTTGACAGAATCAGGAATCTTCGGATCGCTTTGTATTAATGTTCAAAAGGAGAAAGTCTCTGTTACAATCGACCAAAAAAGGTCCAGCCCCTTTTTAGTCTTCAAAGTGCATAATTATACAACTTCTATATGCTAGAATCTCAATCGTTCCAGAGGTTTTCGGTTACAAAATGTGGAGTTTAAGCGTTTTTCTTCTTCATCATTGTCCTCACTTCATGTAGGTAGATCGCCTTCCTTTCTTTACTCTTCGGGTTCCAAAAATAGAAACGGTAGACACTTGTCACTATTTGGTACCAGAAACCTGCCCCTTCGCCTGTTGGGTGTAAGTGACGCATCTCTCCACCAACTAGGTTATCAACCTGGAAGGCTCCGCTTGGTTATTTGCCTCGAAGGTGTAACAATCCTTCGCTAACCGTGGAAACCTTCCTCCTACTTGTCGGTCTTCAGTGATGATAGAAAATAACAGTACACTTTGCTTTATTAGCCACTTATCCACTTGGACTATATCTGTCTAGGTTATCTATGATATTTTAGCCTGCTCTCTTTCCTCATTCTCCTTGATATTGAGCAGGTACTTGGCTATATCCATCTGGCCCAGTGTCCTGGTGCTACTTTCACTATCAAGACCCAACAAACTTTCATCTATTACCACGAGAGTTTCTTCACAAAATTTTCTTACCTCTTTAGCTCGCTCTCTGCTCTCTGATATATTTCACTCCCATGCCTTCAGCAAGATGTTACCTCTGGTCTTCTCTAGGATGGAGAGCTTGGAACTACTTCACCTTTCTTTTTTCGTCATGGCTATAACAGCCTCTTGGAAAGCGACCCGAGCCACCCTAGCTTCTCTTTCTCTCAAAGAGATGTTTTCCAACACTTGATCAATGATTTGGCAGTGGTTTTGAATGGTTTCCACTTTAGCAAGTAAATCTTACTGAGCTGCCGAGACTCTTTTTCGAATTTCTATGGCTTGGGATTGAAATATCCTGATATCTATCACTTGGCTTTCGGCGAAATTTAATTTGGCTTGTAACTGCCCTATCAATTCCTCTTGTTGTCTTATCTGTGATTGGCTGGTATGGGCCACCTGCTGTGTTTGTTCGAGATCGGACTTGAGCCGCTCGATTTATTTTTGATTAGCTGCTCTAGCTTGCTCTATACGTGTGTTCCCCTGATCTCTGGCAGTTGCCTCTGTTGTAGCTAACCTAGCCTCCAAAGTTTTGATCAAGTAGTTTTTCCGCTTCAACTGTTCTTTTAGGGACCTGACAGAATATTGGTTGGTTGTAGCAAAAGCCCCCAATGTCCCTGCTATCTGAGTTGCAAATTCTTATTTTTTCATGGCTTTTCCATCATCTAAGATTTTGAATTTTTTGGCTACCGTGTTCGCTTCTCAGTAAATCTCTTGCTTCACAATGGCATTTCTCTTCTTATTGAAGAAAAACTCGTCCGGAGGCAACTCTTCTACAGTAATGGCCGTCAGTTCCTTGCCGAAAATCCATCCCTCATCGGGGATCACCTTCGTGGACTGTAGAGGAGTGACAGAAACGATGGGACTGACGATTTTCTTGGATGATTTCCCCAGGGTAACAACCGAGGTTGGTTTTCTTGAAGGATTGGAGATCTCGGCTTCGGTTTGCTTTTTATTTTCATAGTTTTCCTCTTGGTCAGGTCCTGAATTTTTGGAGCCCTTGGCTTCCGTTTGTTGTATATCTGTCGTCAGCAAGTTCTTACCCTATAAGACTGGGGGAAGACATCTCCACCGGTGTTCCTGAAATTTGAAAAAATCGGCCCTCTCCTTAGGTGACAGGGCTAGAATTCATCCTAAGACCTCGGCATAAGATCTCGCACCTCAGAAGATATCATCATGAGGTGAATGCTCATGTTCAAATATTTTTAGGCCACAATTTTCCATGTGATTTCCCACGACCTTGTGCGGGTCATGTTTCTTAAACTCAATGTTGACTAATTTAAAATCCTCCAAGGTCGCAGCCTCGGCTTTGGCATGTCCAAAGTCTAATAAAGAATAGGTATTGAAATGAATGGGGAAGGGCGGTCATACCTTCTTCGAGAAGCCTTTGAGCTCTTTGCTTATGCCACCGATCACGGTTTTCCTGGCGATTTCGTGACAAACCAACCTATATGGAACAAACAGTGGTAGAGCATATGGGGGAACAGAGGAGCCGAAAACCCTGATATATGAAAATTATGCCTCTACGTACCAGTCAGCCACACTATGCAAATTGGTGGCGATGATATCTGAAATCCTAGGCGATGGGTTACCGAATATGGAGACATGCATCAGTACCATTACCCAATTGAAGATCTCATATATAAATTATGTAGCCTTATCTTCCCAAAGTTTGGAATGATAGACATGGACAGGCTCAGCATCTGATGGATTCCAGCTCCAACTCATTAGAAGGAAAGGCACCTTGAAGAAAATGGCGTCCATGATGTAGGCGGACATAAAAAATGAAGCCGCCTTCCCATTCGTCTTTTGTGCTCGATACTCGGTAATCCAGTTGGTTAGACTGTCTAACAACAGTTTTGCCCAGTCTAAGGAAAAAACTTCAGCGACTGTGTGAATCAGAGGAACCCACGGGAAGAAAAAGTGTGTTGTGTCCTCCCTCCCATACAACCTACAGGTCATCATTGTTATGTACCTGAATTGTGGTTCTAAGGAAGATATTTAATAAAAATTTGTTACCATCTGCCCTGAATTTTGCGAGGTGCGAGACCCAATCCTTGATCAAATCAAACAAGTTTCTGTCGTATTTCTCGCATTCCTTCCGCTTAAAACCTTCCAGAAACTTGGCATTGTATGTGAAGTTTGGTGTGGGTGACAGTTGGTACATCGCCTGCAAATGTTCTGGTCTAAAGGTCTCAATCACCACCTTTTGCTCACTGATAATAGTCCTGGTCGGGATATCCACATGGTCTAGCGCCCATCGGATCATATCATAATAAGGAAGGAGTCATGGCCTTGCTGCTATCTTGTGAATCTCCACTTGAACGACGATTTTGTATTTGGTGGCCAAATCATCTTTCTCGTTGTCGCTGGAATCATCTAAACAGTCCACCAATTCGGATTGAAGAACATCGGAGATGTATGACCAAGTTTTGATAGTGTCAATACTTCGGGGTGAAGTATCGGAAACGGTATCTGTGCCCTGACCTAAACTCTCGAAAATCGCCTTGGATGCTTTTCGTGGAGCCATGATAGATGATTTTGTAGCTAGCTCTCCTGTAGTAAAAATGTAGATGCAGACAGAAGTTAGCCTGATGAAAAAAGCTTATTTGCGCAAAACAGAAATGAAATTTGAAATAATGAAAGAAAGAACTCTTTATCTTAACCATTTAAAACCTCAGTGTCCTTGCGAACAGAACGGTCAAATCATTTTAAAGAAAGATTTAGCAGTAAAAAGCCATATCCTTACCTGTCACTTCACCGTATTTCAAATAAATGCCCTAAATTTTTTATGGGTCGTGACACAAATTAGCGCAAAAAACATTTAAATTTACCCCATAGACAGTGCGTGTTAAGATTTGCATTAATGCACTAATTAATCTGGCTTAGCTCCTTTAATTAGGTTTTCTTTAATCTTTAATCACCCTTTTCGGCGTTCACCGTATTGGGAGATTTCACTCATACCTTTCGAGCCCCTAAAACTTGAGATCGCGATGATGCAATCTAGATAAACAAAAACGTAATCCATATTAAGTGTTTAATTAAAACGTGCTTAATTAAAATCACGACTTCGCGACTCGGGGCTACGAAGATAGAGCTTCTTGGAGGAGCGAATGTCAAGTCGCGAAACTCCGACAGTCTTTAACTATAGTTTAAAGTGACTTACCCCTCACACTCACCCGGGTGACTTTTGAAACTGTCTCGCAACCTCGCCTATCGGAGTTATGACGGTAAAGTTTTTGGGGTGAGTGATCGCCAAGACGTGAAACCCCGACAGTACTTGACTAGAGTTTAAGGAACTTTACTCTCGGCGCTAACCTGGGTAAGATTTCAAGTTCGTTTCGTGACTTTGCGCATCGGGGCTTGGAAACCGTGTGACTTGTAACTGCCGAGGCGTGAAAGCCCGAGGTATATAAAGGTGAAAATCTCACTTAATGATTAAAAGGCGGTGACTTGGGACTATAACAACTATCGCCATCTCGCATGTCGGGTTAAACTTATGATTGCAAGAATTATACTTCAACCACTTATAAAAGGTGGCTCCAACATCGGCTCCAACTAGGGATCCCGTCTTCCTGTGAGATGGGAAGAACAGTAGACCACGTGCATGTATTGGGTAAATGGAGTCATGGGTTTCATTTCTGCGAAACGTGTTTTATGAAGGGGATACAGAGGGAAGAAGAGACTTCGTATTTACTTCTAAAAAGATTTTTCAAAACTCAAATGCATTCTGGACTCAGCTGCAGCCCCTTTCATGACCTTCTCCTTCTCGTTATTGAATTCAGGTCTTCCTTAAGATAATCAAAACAATCCTAGGAAATCCAACAGATCTTGTGGCTTTTGGCTTGCATCAAACGAAGTTTATTACATGTTTTTAATTGAGGAGCCCTATCTGAACTTAGGATGCAGATCCGGTTTCGAAACAATTGGCTACTAGAGTAGAGTGAGATTCACGTATGACAGCCTTACAGATATCTCAGATATTGCTTCACTACTAGCGAGCCTGTTCAGTACCCCGGTGAAGTTATCTGCCCCTTTTTCACTGAATTTGCTTTCACCACTTCGAAATATAATTATGCATTTAAATGCTGAGACGAGGGAAATCATTTATGAATTTCCTTTCATCGTCTCCTTGGACTAGATGGGGGCAATCAAATATGAATTTCCTTTCACCATATTTCTTATAATTTACTTTTTAGAACACGAAGTGGGGGCAATCAGTTTGTATGAGGGATGATATATGTGTAATATTTGCAGTGGAGGTCTGTCAACTTGCTTTGATTACTCAGTACCAACCTTCCCTTAACTTTCAAAACACCTTAGCCCGTAGGGAAAATGAGAAATATTACTTCCAGGGGCCTTCCTTCCAGCAAGCCTCAATCCTTCGAAAACTGTTAAAAAACCTAGAAGAGTCAGGATCAACCTACGCATAACTTTGTTTAGTAAGAGATTGAGGGGTTGTGAAGACTGGCTTACTTTCTAAAATTTGTTTTACAGCTTCCAAAGCTAAAACATAATCTCTTCTCCCTATGTATGGAACCCGGAAAGATGCTTGGTTTTTTGAGAAGGTAAGTCTGCGGACAGAAAAAGGGTGACAGAGAGAGATCTGGGATTCAAAACACAGGGATCATGGATTAAAATCGACTTTGGGACCTTTTTTCGAAGGCGCTTTACTTTCTCTGCTTATCTTAATTACCTCCTATATTTATCTAGGTGAAACTCTTAGGACCCAGAGTAAGGAGTCTCTCTTTTGATAACCAGTCAAGCGAAAACATCATAATTATGAGACCATCACGGCGCTTTCGACACCTTCATTAAAAAAAAAAAAAAAACTCTCAGGAATTCGTACCTTTGTCTTACCATTTCATTTTCTTTTAAAATAATGGAAAACTTTTTCTATTACCTGTTTTTAGTGAATTTAGTCTCTGATATATGAATTTTTGTTTGCTCCTTTCGCTCGTTTGGGTTGCAAGCCGTAATCCTGTAAACACGAAGAGTGCTTTTTAAAAGAGCTGAATGCATTGAAAATTTCGTATCTCTACTTCTACAAAAATCACTGACCTAATTAATTAGAGGTGAAAGTAAACTTACCCAAAAGAAATTATGAAATAGAAAGAAAACACAAACCGATATATACAATGGAAATTTTTGGGAACCAATTATTGCATATAGTGTTTTAAATAACGCCCGTTGACAGGGGCATTGAGGATTTTACCGTCTAGATTTTCTAATAGAAACAATTTTTTTCCCTCGGGAGCTGCGACTTTGAACGGTCCGTACTAGATATGATCAAATTTACCGTGTTTTTCTGAGTCTTCCTTCCTAGCATCCCATTTCAAAACCAAATCGTCAGGGAGAAACTCTCTTTCTTTGGCCTTACGATCGAATAATGTTTTCATGTTGTCTTGATCCTTCTACAACCTTTCGTCCACTTCGACCCTATGTTGGTGTACTTCAATCAGCTGGTTTATCCTTCTTGTGACATGATTTGGTTCTTCTTTCTCATCTTGCCAAAGTTTCATTATGGGAAGCGCCAGGTTTATGGGTAATACCACGTTGGTCCCGTACACCATTTGGAAAGGAGAAGTGCCGATAGATTTTTTTGTGCCTATCCAATTTGCCCATAAAGCATATTTCAAATGCACATGCCAAGATTTTTTGTTCTCGTTCAACACTTTCTTAATTACATTGATCAAAATCTTGTTTGAAGACTCGGCTAGTCCATTTCCTTGGGGGTAATATGTCATGGAATGGCTAAGCATGATATTGTATTTTTGGAAAAAACTGATCATAGCCATAAATTTAAAATTTTGGGCGTTATCTGTGACTATCTTTCAGGGGCAGCCGAATCTAGACAAAATGTTATCTTCTAGGAAATCTATTACCACCGAATCTGTTGCCCTTCTGGTTGGAATAGCCTCCACCCATTTAGTGAAGTAATATGTGGCAGTCAGGATCCATTTGTGTTGAGCGCTAGAATGGGGGTTAACTTCGCCTATAAAATCTAGTCCCAATTGTTGAAAAGGAGCTTCCGTCTTGACCGGAACCAACGGTAGCGCTGGGAGTTTATGCTTGCCTGAAAATAATTAGCAAGGGTTACAGGTTCTGACTTTGGAATTGACGTCTGAGAAAAGTTTTGGCCAATATACCCCACCCTCGGGATCTTATAAGCTATCGCCCTCCAAGCGTGATGTCTCCCGCACACTCCTTCGTGAAATTCACTTATGACCTTCTCTATTTCTGATTCAACCAAACAAACCAACAGGAAGCCAAGTGGGTCCTTCCAATACAATTGAGTTTCAGATATACAGTACTTGACCCCATGCAATTTTAGCATCCTGGCTTTGGATGATGATAAGTCACTTGGGCATTTCAAGGTCAGCAGGTAGGACACTATGTTTGTGTACCAATCTGATGAGGCAAACTTCTCTTCTATTCTAATTACACTTGTTTGCTCATCGAGCTCGTTCATGTCCACACCCTCTTCACATCCTTGTAGGCCATTTATTCTGAGGGCTCTGAAATTTGATTCATCTAAGAGTTTAGCCAAACCTTGTCCCTTTACTAGTCGCATCGGTTTTATCTCTAGATCAAATTCTTGAATTTTAGTGAGCCACCGTCCCCTTTTGCCATCACAGTCAAACTGAACCAAAATGTCTTTTACGGAGCTAGTGGGTACATATGCGATTACCTTGGAATGCAACACCTAAGTTCTAAAAGCCTTTAATGCCTTCACCGTAGCATATGCTTGTTTTTCCATTATATCGTATCTAAGTTCAGCGTCTCTGAGACTTTTGCTAAAAAAGGCTATCGGTTGCTCGAAACCTTCTTCATTTTTCTGGAAGAGTACCATGGCAAGTGTGTGTTCAGAGGCGAACGAGAAAAGAAGAAAATCCTTTAGATAATAAGGGCTTGCCAGTACAAGTGCCTCGCTTATAACCTTCTTGATGCATGCAAACGATGCTTTGGCTTCTGCTGTCCATTTCACTTCATTGTTCTTCTTTACCATATCTGTGATCAATTTCACAATTTCAGCAAAGCTTGGGATAAATCTCCTCAAAAAAAATATTTTTCCTAAGAATGACTGAATTTCTTTTACATTTCTAGGAATATTTATAGTGTCTATAGCTTCAAACCTGCTAGGATCAATTTTAATTCCGTCTCGAGACACAATATGGCCCAAGAGTCTACCTTCTTGCATGGCAAAGTGAGACTTTTTGGGTTTTAAAGACAACCCAAACCTGCAGCATTTTTCAAACGTTTGCTTGAGATGTCTCAAATGATCTTCATCAGATTTAGAAAAAATGGTTAGATCATCGAGATAGACAACCACGAACTTGTCTCTTTCGCCAATGAAAGTGATATCCATAGCACGTTGGAAGGTGGCACCTGCATTCATTAGACCAAAAGGCATCTTATCATACATGAATGTACCCCAATGGGTAGTGAAGGTTGTTTTTTCTTTATCATGTTCATTTACGGTAATTTGATTGTACTCGGAGAACCTGTCGATCATCAACATCCTATTTCCCCCAACTACCTTTTCTAATACGTGATCCATTTTGGGTAGAGGGTAGTTTTCTTTGAGGGAGGAATTATTTAGATTTCTAAAATCAACACACAGTCTAATCTCCCCGCTCTTCTTTCTAACCGGGACCAGGTTTGCTACCCAATCGGAGTATCTCAGTGGTACGATTATTTTTGCGTCCAAGAGATTTTTAACTTCCCTTTCGACCACGGGCAATAAGATAGGGTTGATTTGTCTAAGTTTTTGTCTAAAGGGTTTGACACCAGGCTTCAGGGGTATATTGTGTTCGATCACAGTGGTGTTGTAGTTTCTCAGTTCTTCATAAGACCAAGCGAAAACATTTTTATACCACCCGAGTAAGTCTTTATACTTGTTTTTTGTTAATATTTCAAAATCCCACCCAGTTTCAGTCTCGCTGATTTTTCAGTCAAATTTAAATGCCAAACTCAGTTTCAGCATTGTTTCAGCATATGCTACAGCCGTGTTTCAGCATCTGCTACAGCCGTGTTTCAGCATCTAC
>ML795096.1:55646-73080 GCA_009831015.1 Picea engelmannii
CTCTTCACTCACCCTCACTTTAATCATAAAGTTATCTTTTAATTTGCATCTCACAAATTAATTTGACTAAGACCCATATTCGGCAATTTCTCCCCCTTAGGGCCTAGGGAAGAGTAACACTTGCCTTGGTACATAATTTAACATTTTTTAACTCAGGAGGAAGGTACTTTGATATTTTTACCATCCTACGCTCCTCTTTGGTCCCTACGCCGCAGGCTTCAACCTCTTCTGGTTGGGGTTGCAGAGTGGATTTTAAGGGCATATCATTCTGATCGAACAGCCTCTCCAGGGGGATTAGTCCCTTCAGAATCTGATTATTCTTTAAAACCAACATGTGATGGTTAGCAATTTTTTCTCGGAACTCCTGAGGCTCCTCTCTCTCTTGCATAATCCAGGTATTATCTTTTTGGTCCTCCTGGTCAATGTGGGTTTTGGAGAAATCACCCACCATTTCCAAGAACTTTCTAATATGTTTGTCATCCTCGAAAACCTGCCAGTGTTGTATGTTGTTTGGTATGGATGGTCTGTGCCTTACCTCTATGTGCTACTTTAATTTGAAAGCGGTGGGGGGTACAAAAGTTGAAGCCGCTTTGGCCAGTGAATCGACTTGTTGGTTTTCGGCCCGTGGGATGAAATGACCCTTTACCGATGAAAATAAATTTTCCATAAGATCCCAGGCACAATTTCTATAAGATCTCAATCTTGGGTGTTTGGCCTGGTATTGTCGATTTATTTGTTTCACTATCAACTCTGCGTCTCTGTAAACTTCTAGGTTCTTTATGTTCAACTTCCTAGTAGCTTCCAACCCTAAGACTAAGGCTTCATACTCACATACGTTATTGGTGTAGTCTACATCCCACTGAAGCCTGTAAGAGAAAGGGATAACAAATTTGTTTTCAGGTTCCACAAAAAGTACTCTTGCACCTGCTCCTTCACATGACAGGGCACCGTCAAAATACATTTTCCAAATCCCAGTGCTATGCATATTTTCGTATATCTTTCCTGATTCATTATTATCTAAGTAATTCTCTTCTACACAGCTATTTACATCATCATCAAAAGACAGAATACAATTTCCTAGATCTTGATCGGAAATATAAACAAGATAAGTGTTAGGATTCTGAGGGTCGCTCACTGTGTAGGCTAGCCTCGTTTCCCTGTATAGCCGAGTAAGTCGTCCACCAAACACAGGAATCGTGGCGTAGGTCATGTCTAGTTGAAGAGTCCCACCAAGTTTGGCTACCCACAACCTAGATAGTAGTAAGCCATACTTCGGGGGTATATCGGCAATAACTACATCCATCAGGACGCTTTTCACCAGGACATGTGCAAGAGTGACTACTAAATCTTTTATCATACCCATGCACTTAACTCTTCTTGAATCAAAAGAGTAGAGATCTCCATAAGGCCTAGTGATCTCGAGGCCTAGTCTATCCATAATAGTTTTGGGCATCACATTATGTGAGGCCCCAGAGTCTAGCATGCAGTTATGCAACAGTCGATCATGCACATTTAGGGTGATATAGAAAGGAGCGACGGTGTCTCTGGCACCCTCGAAATGTGGACCAAAAGTGATATTGGGATTATCATCTTCCAAGTTTATCATGTCAGAGTGACCTTCTAGATCCGAAAAACCTATCAGTTTAGTCATCTGCTTTCGATATACAGGATTCTTTGCTAATTCCACCAGAGGGATTGGTATTTTTATCTTATTTATCTCATTTTCGAGGATGAACCCTCCACTACCTTTGTTTGTTTCTTTGGTTGAAACCTCGGACTCCTTATTTTCTAATTTATTTGTTTGTGTTGATTTATCACCCGTGAGTTTATCTACCGGTGTATGTGTTTCAGTTGTCTTGGTTTCCTTCGTTTGGGTCTCAACCTCCTTTACTTTGGGATCTAGCGAGTCTACCCCTTTCATTTTTCTATTAGATGTCTCGATCTCTTTTGGGGAAGGCTCGTATACTTCACCTCTAGGGAGAATTTTCTTGGGTTGATGAGTTAACACAAGTTTGTTTTTAGACCTCAGGTTATACCTAGGTTGGACCTCATCCATTATAGAATCAGTTATTTCTTGATAGACAGAAACATCGATGTTGTTTATGTCTTCATCTTTATTTGATGGTTGTTGAGTGTTCAAGGACTTCTTGTAATATTATTTAGTTAAGTAAGGTTGTGTACAATCATCACCCAAATTTGTCACATCTTCATCCAAATCTTCGAAATCTTGCAGGTCGTTTCCTCTTATAAAATTTTCATTTTTTAAAGGAGTTTGAATTTTCTGATCTTCATTTTTTATCTGTCTTTGTTGATTTTGAGGATTAGGGTTTCTTTTGAATTCCCTTTTAACGAAAGGATCGGCCTTGGATTGATCTAGCTCCATTCTGGAAATATTATTTGATAACTCTTTAATTATCCTAGCCATATCATCCATTTTGTCATCTGAGGATCTATTAGACCCTGAGGGTCCCGCTTGTTCCCTAAAACGTTTGGTTTCTCGGTTCCCCGTTTCTACTTTTGTTTTCAATTTTCTAGAAGCCATCATGTTGGATTTGATTTCCACAGCATCATCATGCATTCTGGTTAGGGTATCCCCCCTCCTTTCTCTCAAAAGAAGTGCAAAATCAGGTTCAAAGGTTACCTTCGCTGCAGGTTGGGATGGTTTAACTTTGACCGAGATCTTATTATATAACTTGTTAAATCTTTGAATGAATTCCATAACAGTTTCCAAAGTCTTTTTCTTTAAAGAGACAAACTCTATCAAATAATATAAATGGTCTTTCCTTTCGCCCCATTGTCTAAGAAAGGAGTCTTCTAGGGCATCATAGGATAATATCGATCATGCGGGTAAACTTCGAAACCAGGTTCGTACATGTCCTTCAAAAGTCTGAACAAACAACCTCGAATATACATCTTCATGTTCGAGACCTAGGATATCGGAGAACTGATCAAAGAAGTTTATATGTTTGGCAGCGATCAAGTCCCCTTCCCCTGTAAATTTAGGTAAGTTTTTTATGTAGTTTTCAGGAAGGTCGTGGAGAGGGATGGGCAGGACCAAAGGCACATATCTCGCATCTAATTTAGCGAAAACTCTGGGAGGCGAGGGAGGCCCTTGGCCCCCCATTCCTCCTCCTAGATCCACTCCACCTACCCCTCCTAAAACCCCTCCACCTCCTCCTCCGGCAACCGCCATCGATACTACTGGATAGGAAAAAGGTGTGTTATATAGAGGGTTCTGGAAGATTAAAATTGAATTTCTAGCTTCTTCGAGAGACGAGAAAACCGGAGACAGGTGAAAAGAGATGCGAGGACTTGGCTCCTCGGATTTGAAAGAGATGTAATCAAGGGAACCCGTGGGTGTGGAATCTGAGTATATGGTATACTCTTCGAGACTTGGTGGGGTTGTGAAATCTAACTGAAGAGTCAGTAGGATATCGATCTCTGATAAATTCACTGCGGGGTTTTTACCTTTGTGTACGCCATAGGTTGTCAGATGGATTTCACTTTTAACCTCAGAGAGAGTTAAAGTTGGGTTGATGGTTTCAAGGAGGGGATCGTGCGAATTTGAAGGTTCAAAGGAACTCTTGGTATTGGGTTGTGGGTACTTAAGCTGGTAGACTGCAGTGGTTGGCTTAAGGGAACCTCTAGTTTTCAGTATTTTTTCGAGATCGGAAACGGGCGTGGTCTACTTACCCTTCGGGTTTTTTCTGGTGTTCCTTCAATCGGATGCCATCTTATTTAAACATGGAGTCTCCAAGTGAAAGATAATAAAATCATTTAGAAGGTGTTCACTCTTTGTTCACTATCAAAGGGCGAAACTTGAAAAAATGTCATTCTTCCCAGGGAAAAGGATTTGTAGCTTCGTCCCTGGCAACAGTGCCAGAAAGATGTTGTTCCAGAGTCTGTACTTAAGGCTTAGAAAGCACAGGGTCTAGGCATCTGAAAGTAGTGTGAAAGATCAAAAGGGGAAGAATAAACCATTGGGGAAGGAAGCTAAGGCTGATTTCTAGGTTTTCTCTATCTCGCTTCCAACTGTTCCTGGATGCTTATATCCCATTCAATTGCGGCCCAAGAACGTTCGAGTTCTACCTGGGTGATGGTTGTTTTAAGTATGGTATCAAAAAGGTTCAAAGCGATATTGGTTTGGTCCGACAAGCCGGGTTCAATATTAGGTTGTCTTGCAATGGGGATAGTCATAGAGGAACAGGAAAATTAAAGGAGAGTTCAAAGTTTAGGATGTTGCCTCAAATTTTTTATCGTATAAGAGAGAACTTTTGAATCCAATGTTAAAGATAGAATGCAAACCAAAGGCCTTTTCCCGTAAATGAGTTATATTTTAAATAAATTGTGTGTGAAATGTGAGAAAAAACATTAAGTTGTCTATATTGTGAGGCCCCTATCAAGGGAGAATCTCGCCCTGTAAACAGACGAAGAAAAAGATGAGAAAAAATCTGACGAAGCATAAAATATGAATATCTAAAGAGTTCATAGGTCTTGTACCTGTTGATAGCTGATACAGAGGAAAAACTGTAAACGATATAGATGACTAAAAATGGATCACTACAGTAGAGGTTTTACTAAATTGCAGTGAAACATTCATCAGACATATATATGCGAAATGAAATTGAATATGAAATAACAGAGGAAACAAACTCATAACACAGTCTTGACGGAATCAGGAATCTTCGGATCGCTTTGTATTAATTTTCAAAAGGAGAAAGTCTTTGTTACAATCGACCAAAAAAGGTCCAGCCCCTTTTTAGTCTTCAAAGTGCATATTTATACAAATTCTATATGCTAGAATCTCAATCGTTCCAGAGGTTTTCGGTTACAAAATGTGGAGTTTAAGTGTTTTGCTTCTTCATATTTGTCCTTGCTTCATGTAGGTAGATCGCCTTCCTTTATTTACTCTTCGAGTTCCAAAAATAGAAACGGTAGACACTTGTCACTATTTGGTACTGGAAACCTGCCCCTTTACCTGCTAGGTGCAAGTGACGCATCTCTCCACCAACTGGGTTATCAACCTGGAAGGCTCCGCTTAGTTATTTGCCTCAAAGGTGTAACAATCCTTCGCTAACTGTGGCAACCTTACTCCTACTTGTCAGTCTTCAGTGATGATAGAACATAACAGTACACTTGGATATATTAGCCACTTATCCACTTGGACTATATCTGTCTGGGTTACCTGTGATATTTCAGCCTGCTCTCTTTCCTCATCCTCCTTGATATTGAGTAGGTACTTGGCTATATCCATCTGGCACAGTGTCCCGGTGCTGCTTTCACTATCAATACCCAACAAAATTTCATCTATCACCTCGAGAGTTTCTTCACAAAATTTTCTTACCTCTTTAGCTCGCTCTTCGCTCTCTGATATATTTCGCTCCCATGCCTTCAGTAAGATGTTACCTCTGGTCTGCTCTGGGATGGAGATCTTGGAACTACTACCCATTTATTTTTTCGTCATGGCTATAACAGCCTATTGGAAAGTGACACGAGTTGTCCCAGCTTCTCTTTCTCTCAAAGAGATGTTTTCCAGCACTTGATGAATGATTTGGCAGTGGTTTTGAATGGTTTACACTTTAGCAAGTAAATCTTGCTCAGCTGCTGACACTCTTTTTCGAATTTCTATGGCTTGGGATTGAAATATCTCGATATCTATCACCTGGCTTTCAGTGAAATTTAATTTGGCCTATAACTGCCCTATCAATTCCTCTTGTTGGCTTATCTATGATTGGTTGGTCTGGGCCACCTGTTGTGTTTGTTCGAGATCAGATTTGAGCTGCTCAATTTCCTTTTGATCATCTACTCAAGCTTGCTCTATACCTGTGTTCGCCTGATCTCTGGTAGTTGCCTCTTTTGTAGCCAGCTTAACCTCCAAAGTTTTGATCAAGCGGTTTTTCCGCTTCAACTGTTCTTTTAGGGACCCGAAAGAATATTGGTTGGTTGTAGCAAAAGCCCCTAATGTCCCTGCTATCTGAGTTGCAAATTCTTCTTTTTTCATGGCTTTTCCATCAGCTAAGATTTTGAATTTTTTGGCTACCGTGTCCGCTTCTCAGTAAATATCTTTCTTCACAACGGCCTTTCTCTTCTTATTGAAGAAAAACTTGTTCGGAGACAACTCTTCTACAGTAATGGGCATCAGTTCCTTGCCGAAAATCCATCCCTCATCGGGGATCCCCTTTGTGGACTGTAGGGGAGTGACAAAAATGATGGGTCTGTCAATTTGCTTGGATGATTTCCCCGGGGTAACAACCGTGGTTGGCTTTCTTGAAGGATTGGAGATCTCGGCTTCCTTTTTTGGGCCCCCGGTTTGCTTTTTCTTTTCCTAGTTTTCCTCTTGGTCAGGTCCTGAATTTTTGGATCCCTTGGCTTCCATTTGTTGTATATCTGTCGTCGGCAGGTTCTTACCCTGTAAGACTGGGGGAAGATAGTTCCGTCGGTGTTCCTCAAATTTGAAAAAATCGGCCCACTCCTCGGGCGACAGGGCTTGAATCCATCCTAAGACCTCAGCATAAGATCTCTCACCTCGGAAGATATCATCATGAGGCGAATGCTCATGTTCGAATCTTTTTAGGCCACAATTTGCCATGTGATTTCCCACGACCTTGTGCGGGTCTTGTTTCTTAAACTCAATGTTGACTAATTTAAAATCCTCCAAGGCTGCAACCTCGGCTTTGGCATGTCCTGAGTCTAATAAAGAATAGGTATTGAAATGAATGGGGAAGGACGGCCATACCTTCTTCGAGAAGCCTTTGAGCTCTTTGCTTATGCCATCGATCACGGTTTTCCTGGTGATTTCGCGACAAACTAGCCTATCCGGAAAAAACAATGGTAGAGCATATGGGGGAATAGAGGAGCTGAAAACCCTGATATATGAAAATTCTGCCTCTACATACCAGTCAGCCACACTATGAAAATTGGTGGCAATGCTATCTGAAATCCTGGGCGGTGGGTTACTGAAGATGGAGACATGCATCGGTACCATTACCCAATTGAAGATCTCATATATAAATTATGTAGCCTTATCCTCCCAAAGTTTTGAATGATAGACATGGATAGGCTCAGCATCTGATGGAGTCCAGCTCCATCTCATTAGAGGGAAAGGCATCATGAAGCAAATGGTGTCCATGATGTAGGCGGACATAAAAAATGAAGCGGCCTTCCCATTCTCCTTTTGCGCTCGATACTCGGTAATACGGCTGGTTAGACTGTCTGACAACAGTTTGGCCCAGTCTAAGGAAAAACCTTCAGCGACTATGTGAATCAGAGGAACCCACGGGAGGAAAAAGTGTGTGGTGTCCTCCCTCCCATACAACCTACAGGTCATCATTGCTATGTACCTGAATTGTGGTTCTAAGGAAGAGATTGAATAAACTCTGTTACCATCTGCCCTGAATTTTGCGGGGTGCAAGACCCAATCCTTGATCAAATAAAACAAGTTTCCGTCGTATTGCTCGCATTCCTTCCACTTAAAACCTTCCATAAACTCAGCATTATATGTGACGTTTGGTGTGGGTGACAATTGGTACATCGCCTGCAAATGTTATGGTCTAAAGGTCCCAATCGCCACCTTTTGCTCGCTGATAATAGTCCTGGTCGGGATATACACATGGTCTAGCACCCATCAGATCATATCATAATAAGGAAGGAGTCGTGACCTTGCTGCTATCTTGTGCATCTCCGCTTGAACGATGATTTTGTATTTGGTGGCCAAATCGTCTTTCTCATTGTCGCTGGATTCATCTGAACAGTCCACCAATTCGGATTGAAGAACATCAAAGACGTATGACCAAGTTTTGACAGTGTCAATACTTTGGGGTGATGTATCGGAAACAGTATATGTGCCCTAACCTGGACTCTCAGCAATAGCCTTGGATGCTTTTCGTGGAGCCATGATAGAGGATTCTGTAGCTAGCTCTCCTGTAGTAAAAATGTAGATGTAGATAGAAGTTAGTCTGATGAAAAAAGATTCTTTGCGCAAAACAGAAATGAAATTTGAAATAATGAAAGAAAGAACTCTTTATCTTAACCATTTTAAACCTCGGTGTCCTTGTGAACAGAACGGTCAAATCGTTTTAAAGAAATATTTAGCAGTAAAAATCCATATACTTACCTGTCACTTCATCGTATTTCAAATAAATGCCCTAAAATTTTTACAGGTCATGACACAAATTAGCGCAAAAAACATTTAAATTTACCCCATAGACAGTTTGTGTTAAGATTTGCATTAATGCACTGATTTATCTAGCTTGGCTCCTTTAATTAGGTTTTCTTTAATCTTTAATCACCCTTTTCGACGTTCACCGTATCAGGAGATTTAACTCATACCTTTCAAGCCCCTAAAACCTGAGATCACGATGATGCGATCTAGCTAAACAAAAACGTAATCCAGATTGAGTGTTTAATTAAAACGTGCTTAATTAAAATCGCGACTTTGCGACTTGGGGCTACGAAGATAGAGCTTCTTGGAAGAGCGAATGTCGAGTCGCGAAACTCTGACAGTGTTTAACTATGGTTTAAAGCGACTTACCCCTGACACTCACCCGGGTGACTTTTGAAACTTTATCGCGACCTCGCCTATCGGAGTTATGACGGTAAAGTTTTTGGGGTGAGCGATCGCCGAGATGCGAAACCCTGATAGTACTTGACTAGAGTTTAAGGAACTTTACTCTCAGCGCTAACCTAGGTAAGCTTTCAAGGTCGTTTCGCGACTTTACGCATCGGGGCTTGGAAACCGTGTGACTTGTAACTGCCGAGGTGCGAAAGCCTAAGGTATATAAAGGTGCAAATCTTTCTTAACGATTAAAAGGCGGTGACTTGGGACTATAAAGGCTATCGCCATTTCGCATGTTGGGTTAAACTTATGATTGCAAGAATTATACTTCAACCACTTATAAAAGGTGGCTCCAACACATTCCATCTACATATTATTCTTTCTAAGCTAGGTAGTGCATATTTTGTGTTTGTATATACCTTTTATGCCATGAGAGAGGCTCTAGGGAAAGCTTATCAAAAACCCACTCTTGAGTCCTTTTTTGATGCTTTGATTAGAGAGCAAGATAAGATTGTACAACTTGGAGTGACCGGCATTGAAGGTAACTCCAACAAAGTCTTAGTAGCTCAGCAGAAAGATAAACCCAAGAATCCCAAGAAGCAACATCATCGCCACAACAACAAGCAAAACAAGGTTCCCAAACCTACTCAGACAGCTTCAGCTCCTAATGGTGACAAAGGAGAAAATCTAAAAATAAGAAGACTGACAGACATTGCAACTTTTGTGATAAATATGGTCATGATGAGTCCAAATGTTTCAAGAATATGGCAACTTTAGAAGCAGCGACAAAGAATCACAACATCAGTATTGATTCTACTTCTTCTTCTTCTCATGGACATGCACTTTATGCTTTTGGTTTCTCCTTTAATGCAACTTCTACGTCTTCTTTTGATGAGTGGCTTATTGACTATAGAACATCTTATCATATGTCTAAGGATAAAAACACATTTTCTGCTCTAAATGAATGTAACACCAAGAAAATATTTGTTGGTGATGATAGTGTTAAATTTGGCAGCATCAACAGTCATTCTCTAATGAGAGTCCATATGGGCCACCCTAAGGCTAGCCAGGGAGATTTGGAGAATCAATCAGTCTTGTGAGGTATTGACAAAATCTAGGGGGAACGCACAACGTCTGTGAGTCAAACCAAAAGTCAAGACGAACGAGATGTTATGTGAGTCTAATGCAAAAGTCGGGGGGAGGGTACAACCTCTGTGAGCATAGAAAGTCTAGTGCAAAATTCAAGGGGAACGTACAACCTCTGTGAGCATAGACAGACTAGTGAAAAAGTCCGGGGGAACGTACAACCTCTGTGAGCCTAGTCAAACCTTGTGAGCCATGAGTAAAAGTCAAGGCATCTAGCTAAAGTTAGGTTGAATATAAAATTCCTATGAGATAGAAACAAACGATATTCCTAATATTGCAAATGATATAAATGTATTAATCTAGTGCATTGGCATGTGTAACATTATCCACCATGAAGAGAATTTTGAATTGCCTTGTAAAGAGTCGAGTTGTAAATGAAGTCTCAATTCTAGTTCTATTTTAGAACTAAAGTGTAATGTTGAGTTGTAACTAAAGTCTTAAGTCTAGTTCTATTTTTGAACTAAAGTGTAATGTTGAGTTGCAACTAAAGTATCAAGTCTAGTTCTATTTTCGAACTAAATTGTAATGATGAGTTGTAACTGAAGTCTTAAGTCTAGTTCTATTTTCGAACTAAAGTTTAATGTTGAGTTGTAACTGAAGTTTCAAGTCTAGTTCTATTTTCGAACTAAAGTATACCAGTCTCAAGTCTAGTTTTATTTTCAAACTAAAGTGTAATGTTGAGTTGTAACTGAAGTCTCAAGTCTAGTTCTATTTTTGAACTAAAGTATACCAGTCTCAAGTCTAGTTCTAAGTTCAAACTAAAGTATGAAGTTGAGTTATGATTAAAGCATGAAAACAAGTTACTATTTCAAGCCTCTCCTCTTCTCCTTTTCAGCCTATATAAGAAGAGGTTGACCCCTCTCTTCAACACAGTTTTGATATGCAGGTTAAGGGTGAAGCAATAGAGGCGCATATCGGTGATAAAGAGGCAACATACCAAAGAATCATATCAGTGTTGTATATCAGCAATAAAGGCTGCATATCAGAGGTGTATATCAGCAGCATATCAGTGATGTATACCAACAATAGAGGCAGCATATTAGAGGTGTATTTCATCAAGGTCTCTTAGGTCTTTGTCAGGTCAAATTCATCTTGGAAAGCTCTTTAAGAGCGGAACATTCATGGTGGATATTTGTAAGTGATCTTACATTATTAATGCAATAAAGGAATATCGTTTGTTGGGGTTTTCTCCCTGTACAGGGTTTCCCCATGGTATATGTTTTGTTGATGTGCATGCTTACTTATTTACATAGTTATTGCTATTCGGTTATGATTTGGTATTGTTGAAGTGTATTAATATGGAATCAAAGTGTTGAAGAAAATAAAAGAATTAATCCGCATAAGAAATCAAGCTCATAATTTAACATGGTATCAGAGCATAGGGTGTGTTAAACGTGTTGAAGTGCAGCAGCATGTACACACAGATCCAAGCTATCTTAATTAAGTTTCCAGTGTGAATTCCATGGCATCCTCCATTTCAGTGAGGGTCGAGGATAGGCTTGAAGGATCTACCAACTTCAATGTGTGGAAGCTCTATATAACAAATATCTTGCAGGATCATGATCTTGAGCAGTATGTGACCACAGTGGTGGAGGAACCCACGAATAATGCAGGAAGAGCGGCCTTCAGGAAGAGTAAATCAAAGGCCAAGTGAATCATCTTTGACTCAGTCAAAGATAGTATAATGCCTACAATGACTTCGTTAATGACTGCCAAGGACTGTATGGATACCTTGGTGAATTTGTATGAGAAACAAGATCCAAGTTAGAAGAGGAAACTTAAACACAAGCTTAATTATTTGAAGATGGATAAAGTTGAATCAGTGGCATCTTTCTGTTCCAGGATAGCCCAGATTAGAGATCAGCTTTTGGTCACAAGAGTGACAGTGGACAATGATGATTTAGTGTAGGCCATTTTTTACGGTCTTCCTTCTTCATGGGAGACCTTCTTATCCAGTGTAAGTGGGAAAGAGATTCATCCCACGTTTGAGAGGTTATGGCATGATTTCCTCCAGGAGGAGAGTCACACAGCTACCAGCAGTGAGCCAACGAAAGAATAGCACTCATCTTTAGCATCAAGATTCAAGGGAAATAAGAAAGGCACTTTCCAGAAAGGCTCTCAGAGGAAGCCAAACACAAAAGGTACATTCAAAATCAAGAATATTGATACATCTAAGATTAAATGTTATAATTGTAATAAGTTGGGTCATTTTTCTAAAGATTGTTGGTTTAGAAAGAAATATCCAAGGAAAGGGAAACATCATGCCTCAATTGTTGAGGATGATGAATCCAAAAGAAATCAGAAAATTCCTTCTAATGAGAAAGAAAATAGAAAATAATATTACTTGGTTTCTTCCTTATCCAGTTCAGTTTTCATGGGGCCGAAAACTTGGTTAGTGGACAGTAGTGTATCAAAGCACATGACAGGGTACAAGGAGACCCTCTCATATTTTGAGACAAAATCTTTTGCAAGGCATGTTGAGCTTGGGGATGACAAATGTTACAAGATAGAGGGATTAGGCTCTATCTCCTTCAGATTGGAATCTGGGGCTAGACTTCATGTTGATGAATTATTATATGTTCCAGGGCTCAAGAATAATCTACTATCAGTTGCAACCCTTGAGGACAAGGGATATTGGATGATCTTCAAGGACAATAAGGCACTACTATGGGATAAAGGTAGCCACTTAAGTACAACAGAACCCATTGGAACACGCAGTGGAGGATTGTACGTCATGGAAAGACAGTCAATTCAGGCATTGGCTCATGATGCGACTAGCTCCAACAAGTTGTGGCACGGAAGACTTGGACATCTTCATTACAAAGATATTCTAGATCTACAGAACATGGTATGTGGCATGCCCTCTATTTCTCTTAGTAAAAATGAAATATGTAAGGGATACATGTTAGGTAAAAATATAAAGAAACCATTTCCTAGTAGGGACAATAGAGATCAGGGCATCTTAGATCTGGTTCATTATGATGTATGTGGTCCCATGTCATGTCCCTCACTTAGTGGTTGTTTCTATATGTCATTTTTATTGATGATTACTCAAGAAAATGTTGGATATATTTCCTTAAAGCTAAAAGTGACACATTTGATAAATTCAAAGAGTATAAAGCCTTTATTGAAAAGCAAACATGGAAACACATCAGAATCCTTAGAATAGACAATGGAGGAGAGTTTGAATCTCTCCAGTTTGAGGATTTATGCAAGTCAACAGGAATCAGGAGACAGTTTACCATGCCATATAACCCTCAGCAAAATAGAGTTGTTGAGAGGAAAAAAAGGACAATTTGTGAGGCAGCGAAAGAAATGATGTTTGACTAGGATCTGCCAAATTCTTTATGGGAAGAAGCTACCTCCACTGCCGTGTATATTTAGAATAGGTGTCCACATTCTATCTTGAAGTAAAAGACTCCTGAAGAGGTCTTCTCAGGGATCAAACCTGAAGTAGGGCATCTAAGGATATTTGGGTGTCATGTGTATATTCATGTCCCTCAGGAAAAGAGGACAAAGATGGAACCCTCGGGCAAGAAAGGGGTTTTTGTGGGGTACAGTGAAAACTCCAAGGCTTACAGAATTTATGTACCAAGTTAGAGACAAATAGAGGTAAGCAGAGATGTGACTTTCCATGAGGAAGTCGCATTTAAGAAATCCATAGAGCTTCGGCAGGAATCAGAAGCAGTTCAGCCAGCTTCACCCTCTTCTGAAAATGAAGAGTCGGATGATCAAAGGGAGGAACCTCATGAAGGGCCAAGTAATGAGCCCCTAGAACCTATTGAAGTGTTAGAAATAACTCTTGAAGAACCTCCAACCAAAAGGAAGCCAGGGTAGCTTAAAGAAATAGTGCAGGAAGTAGAAAGGATAGTTTCTCCCAAAGGAACTTTCAGGGAAAGGAAGAGGCCTCATAGGTTTGGAGGCTATGTTGCATTGATGAGCAGCATTAGTGATGTTGAACCTTCTTCATTTGAAGAAGTACATAAATTACATATTATGGAAGGATACCATGCTTGAGGAATACAGGTCTATTATAAAGAACAATGTTTGGGACATTGTGCTGAGGCAAAAAGACAAATCAGTGGTTTCTTTCAAATGGATCTTTAAGATCAAACATGCAGTTGATGGAAGTGTGGAAAATTTCAAAGCAAGATTTGTAGCCAGAGGCTTCACTCCAAAAGAAGGAATCGATTATGAAGAGACTTTTTCCCTTGTAGCCAGGTATACCTCCATTCGAACTATTATTGCTTTAGCTCACGTTCTTGGTTGGAAGCTACATCAGATGGATGTAAAAACAAAATTATTGAATGGAAAGATTGAACAGGAGGTCTTCGTGGAACAACCAGATGGTTTTGTACTGCATAACAAAGGCACTCATGTATGCAAGCTAAGGAAGGCCTTGTATGGTCTTAGGCAGTCTCCCATATTTTGGTATGACATGATTGATGGCTTTCTTAAAAGCCTGGGCTTTCAGAAAAGTGATGTTGATGCAAATTTGTACTTCAAGGTAAGAGGTAACCAACCTGTTATAAAAATCATGTATGTTGATGAGCTCTTTCTAAGAGGAGATGAAGGGCTAATAGCCTAGTGTAAGAGGGATCTAACCTCAAAATTTGAGATGAAAAACTTAGGCTTGATGCATTACTTCCTAGGATTGGAAGTATGGAAAAGATAGGGCGAGATATTTTTGGCACAAGGAAAATACACATTGGATGTACTAAATGTTAAAATATTGTGTAACTGCAAAGAATATTCATATCCCCTTTTGTGGATAAATTAAAAGATAAAATATATTTATTATTGATTATATCAATCCCCTTTTGTGGATTGATCATGTCAGGTATTTAAATTGACCAAAACCCCTTTTGCGGATTGGCCAAACCCTAATTGTAATATGCAAAGTAAGAAGTCGGCCCCCAGGCAAATTAAAGTGGTTCTAACCACCCAGATTGAGAAGTCGTCCCTGCCAGTGAAAAGACACCTCAGTTAAGCACCTGCCATATTGTATAAATAAGAGAGGATGTTACCTCATTTACACACTTATCTCACTCATCTAGTGCGCAAGTATTGAAGGAAGTTGCAGTTACCAGTTTCCAGAAGAAGGAAGAGAGAGAGAGGCGCATCCTTGGGAGAGGAGTTTTTGTGTTGTTTGGTTCATTGTCTTAGCATTGTATTGGTTATCAATATTAAGGAAGTTTTGTTGGGTTTTCTTCCCCATGAGGGTTTCCCAGGATAAATGTTGTGTATCTAGTGATTATGTTTCTCTCAGTGATCCTATCTATGTTATTGTTATCTAGTAAATTGAAAGGTAACCTAATAATAGCTTAAACTTTAACATGGTATCAAAGCTAAGTTGAAGAGAGAATCTTTCATAGGAAAAATAAAAACGTCACTGTTGTCGTACAAGAAAATTAGGGATTTTTATTGAAGAAGAATTTTAGACCCAAAACCATCTAGAAAAGTGCGCTCTTCCTCAAGGATCACTTTGGCATCTTCAACGCGCCATTTCAATGGCTGGATCTCTTGGAAAGTGAAACCCTAGTTTTCACAAAGTACCAAAAAACCAAGGTACCAGAAGTACCAGAGTACCAGAAGTACCAAAAAACTAGAAACACAAGTCCAGAAATCCGTTGATCAAGTTTGAAGGGGTAAAATTTGGATTTTTAGAAATTTGACTCTACCAGCATACTTGCCTTAGTCCAGCGCATCTTTTGGTGAGTTTCGTTTTCAGATCCAAGAAATTTGATTTTTCTATCATTTCTATAGCCCAAAGGGCTAGGGTTTCTACTGCAAGAAAGAATGGCTACCAGCATGAGGGTAGAAGACAGGATGGAAGGATCTAGAAACTTCATATCTTGGAACCATAGGTTGTAGATGATTCTAGATGAGAATGATCTCCTAGAACATGTTACAGTGGGTGTACCAGAACCAGATGAAGAAGAGCAAAAGAACAAGCATAAGAAGAATGAAAAGAAAGCAAAAAGAATCGTGTCAGATTTAGTAAAGGATCACTTGATCCTTCATATTTCCGAACTACAGACAGCAAGGAAAATGTATGAAGCACTCAGCAGGTTATATGAAAGCAAAGACATTAGCCGAAATATTTCCTTAAGAAATAAACTTCATAATATGAAGATGGAAAACTCAGAATCTGTCACATCCTATCTTATGAGAGATTCTCAAATCAAAGATCAACTTGCAGCTATTGGAGATGTCATTACTAACAAAGATCTTGTAACCACAACCCTAAATGGGTTTCCAACATTTTGGATTCCTTTTGTACAAGGAGTGTGTGCAAGAAGCAAGTTACCCAAGTTTGATAAGTTGTGGGCAGATTGCACACAATAAGAATCTAGACTTGCAAACCAATAGAATAGATTAATTGTTGATGAAGAGGAAGCTCTTACAACTCAAAAGAAAGAAAGAAGTTCCTTCAGGAAGAACAATAAAGAAACTAACTCCGTAAGAGTTCCAGATAAGAAGAAAGATGTTTCAAATATCAGATGCTACAACTGTCAAAAGTTGGGACACTTTTCCTATGACTGTCCTCAAGGAAAAGGAAAAAGAAAGTATCAAGCACATGTGGCAGAAGAAGAGGAATATCCTCCCTCAAAGAAAGCTTTAGCAGAAATTGAGATCCATGTACTTTAAGTTGAATATAGTTGATCTGAAGAAAGATAGCAAATGGTGAAGTCTGTAGAGCCTCCCCACACAAAAAACAAAAGATAAGTATTCATGTTTATTTTAAGTATCTAGTTTACCTTATCATTACAAGTTAGATTTTTTGTGATAATGTTAATTAACCTCATTTTATTTCAGTGTTTGTGCCGACAATATCCAGTATTTATATAGGAGCAGGTGCCTCCTAAAGATGCAGAATAGAAATGTTCAAGATAAAGAAAAAGATGGATACTCATATATAATGGAAGAGATGCAGGTAACTACAGGTTGCTCCAGTACCGTTCTTATAGATGCAGAGGGAGAAGGTTGATCCAGTATGAATTCAAAAAGAAAGAAATGTTTGAACTCAAGAAGGCACCCAGGATATTATAGAAGAAGAAATTCAAGGATGATGATTAGAAGCTATTAGTTTGGTGCAAGAGGGAGCCATGTCTTCGAGTTTGAAATGGAGGATCGTGATTTGATGCAGTTAGGAAAGCAGATGGATGGTGCTCAGATATTTTGATCAAGATGAAAGTTATCCAATAGATGGATGGTGCCCAGCAGATGGGTAGCATGGTATTATACCATGGAAATATTTTGGACAACAAGATATTTTTTCAAATCCCATAGCTAGACCTTCGTAGAGAAGGAAAGAGCAATCCCACAAGTAGACCTTCATAGAGAAGGAAACGAGAAGAGACCTTCATAGAGAAGGAAGATACCTTCGTAGAGAAGGGGAATGAGAAATTTTCCAAGGTTGGCCTCTGTCCAAGTGTTGATTTTTGGATACTCTAGGGACATGCTAGAATACCCTCGTATAGAGGGGTGTGACCACCCTCGTAGAGAGGAATGTGGATGTTTCTCAAAGGGGCAGTAGGTAGATACTCTCCTTTGGCCAAGGATTGAGTAGCCTTATTAAACCCTAATCTTGGCTCATTACCCATTAATTAGGGCATATTATATTAGTAATGTTATTTTATTTATGTCGGCTTTAGGCCATTAGTTGTAATTATACCTCCTAGTCTCCTATATATACCAAGGAGACATTTTCATTTTGAATCATCTTGTACT
>ML795096.1:78401-92957 GCA_009831015.1 Picea engelmannii
ATCTTGTACTTGAACATTTAAGTGGGGTAAAAGGAGGTTGCCCCCTCGAAGAGGCTTATTATCTGAAATTATCTCTGTTTCAAGGCGTTGAGTACTTTTCCTGAGGTTTTTCCATGCTATATTGATGTTTGGTTCTTAACAAGCCTGGAACACAAACCTTAACCATGTGGAATGGTTAGTTGGCTCTTAAGGTTTGTGTCGTGATCCTGCATGGATCATGGAAAGGGAGTCTAGTCTTGCCCAGGCTAGCATCTTAGCTTCTCTAGTTCATGTGGGATGACTAGGAGTGAAGCTATGGTAGTAGTCCTCCCCAGTGGATGGGTGAGATAGATGACTACAAGAGAAAGGAGAACATAAAAGGAATGGAAAAACTCATAGAATATCTTATGCATGAAGATTAGACATATTTTGTGTGAAGATAAGATATCTTTTGTGTGAAGATAAGAAAGAAGTATCTTATGTGTGAAGATGAAAGAAAGAAAGAGAATCTTCTACGCAAAGATAAAGAGAACAAAACTTTCGATGATTTAAAGATATGTCAGTCAGTGATCATGATGCCAAATGACCAAGTGGATTATGTTATCCAGTTGATGATGTTACCCAGTTGATGATGTTGCCCAGTTGATGATGTTATCCAGTTGATGATGTTTCCCAGTTGATGATGTTATCCAGTGGATGTTGCTACCTAGTTGATGTTGACATCCGGTAACCTGTCAAAAGATAAAGAATATCCTTCTTGTTAAGAGGGAGTGTTAAAATATTGTGTAACTGCAAAGAATATTCTTATCCCCTTTTGTGGATAAATTAAAAGATAAAATATATTTATTATTGATTAGATCAAATCCCTTTTGTGGATTGATCATGTTGGGCATTGTAATTGACCAAATTCCCTTTTGCAGATTGGCCAAACCCTAATTGTAATATGCAAAGTAAGAAGTCGGCCCCCAGGAAAATTAAAGTGGTTCTAACCACCAAGATTGAGAAGTTGACCCTGCCAATGAAAAGACACCTCAGTTCAGCACCTGCCAGATTGTATAAATAAGAGAGGTCAATGCCTCATTTACACACTTATCTCACTCATCTAGTGCACAAGTATTGAAGGAAGTTGCAGTTACCAATTGTCGGAAGAAGGAAGATAGAGAGAGGTCCATCCTTGGGAGAGGAATTTCTATGTTGTTTGGTTCATTGTCTTAGCATTGTATTGGCTATCAATATTAAGGAAGTTTTGTTGGGTTTTCTTCCCCATGAGGTTTTCCCAAGATAAATTTTCTGTATCTAGTGATTGTGTTTCTCTCAATGATCCTATCTATGCTATTGTTATGTAGTAAATTGAAAGGTAACCTAATAATATCTTAAACTTTAACACTAAAGAGGTTTGGTATGATGGATTGCAAATCCATGTCTACTCTGATGATTACCAACCTAAGGAAGCTGCATGATTCTGATACAGGTTCAGATTTGGTGGATCCCACCATGTGTAGGCAGTTGATTGGATCACTGATGTGCATGTTCCACACTAGGATAGATATATGCTATGCAGTGATTGCAATGAGTCAGTTCATGACTAAACCGAGACAGAGACATTGGGTGGCAGAAAAGCACATCTTGAGATATCTCAGAGGGACCACTACTTATGGTCTGAGATATACATCCAATGGTGGTTTATTTCAGCATGGGTATGTAGATGTTGACTGGGCAGGAATCCCAGTGGATCGGAAGAGTACTTCTGGATAGTGCTTCAGTTTAGGATCCGCTATGATCTCTTGGTCAAGCCAGAAGTAGGGATCCATTGCACAGATTTCAACAGAGGTTGAGTACATTGTAGCAAGTGATGCCAGCAAGGAAGCAGTATGGCTCCGAAAATTGGTTTCTGGGTTGTTTGGTGACAAGCTCGAGATGACGGTGGTTCATTGTGATAATCAAAGTTGCATAAAATTAACAGAGAACCCGATATTTCACGATGGTCAAAACATATTGATATGAGGTACCACTACATATAAGACTTGGTCCAGAGAAAAACTGTAAAGTTACAGTTCATAGCCATGATCGAGCAGGTAGCTGATATCCTGACCAAGCCTTTGACCTCCAGACAGTTTGTGCAGTTGAGAGGCAAGCTTGGTGTGGCTGAGAATGACTCCCTCACTGAGAGGGAGTTTTAAATTTGGCAGCATCGATAGTCATTCTCCAATGAGAGGCCATATGGGACACCCTGAGGCTAGCCAGGGAGATTTGGAGAATCAACCAGTCTTGTGAGGTATTGAAAAAATCTAGGGGGAACGTACAAACTCTGTAAGTCAAACCAAAATTCGGGACGAACGAGATTCTATGTGAGTCAAATGAAAAAGTCAGGGGGGACATACAACCTCTATGAGCATAGACAGTCTAATGCAAAAGTCAGGGGGAACATACAATCTCTGTGAGCATAGATAGACTAGTGCAAAAGTCAAGGGGAATGTACAACCTCTGTGAGCCTAGTCAAACCTTGTGAGCCATGAGAAAAAGTCAAGGCATCTAGAAAAATTTAGGTTGATAATAAAATTCCTATGAGCTATAAACAAACGATATTCCTAATATTGCAAATGATATAAATGTATTGATCTAGTGTGTTGGCACATGTAACATTATCCACCATGAAGAGAATTTTGAATTGCCTTGTAAAGAGTCGAGTTGTAACTGAAGTCTCAAGTTTAGTTCTATTTTAGAACTAAAGTGTAATTTTGAGTTGTAACTGAAGTCTTAAGTCTAGTTCTATTTTCAAACTAAAGTGTAATGTTGAGTTGCAACTAAAGTATCAAGTCTAGTTATATTTTCGAACTAAAGTGTAATGTTGAGTTGTAACTGAAGTCTTAAGTCTAGTTCTATTTTCGAACTAAAGTGTAATGTTGAGTTGTAACTGAAGTCTCAAGTCTAATTCTATTTTCGAACTAAAGTATATCAGTCTCAAGTCTTGTTCTATTTTCGAACTAAAGTGTAATGTTGAGTTGTAACTGAAGTCTCAAGTCTAGTTCTATTTTCGAACTAAAGTATACCAGTCTCAAGTCTAGTTCTAAGTTCTATTTTTGAACTAAAGTATACCAGTCTCCTCTTCTCCTATTCAGCCTATATAAGCAGAGGTAGACCCCTCTCTTCAACACAGTTTTGATATGCAGGTTAAGGGTGAAGCAATAGAGGCACATATCAGTGATAAAGAGGCAGCATACCAAAGAAGCATATCAGTGTTGTATATCAACAATAGAGGTTTCATATCATAGGTGTATATCAGCAACATATCATTGATGTATACCAACAATAGAGGTAGCATATCAAAGGTGTATTTCAGCAAGGTCTCTTAGGTCTTTGTCAGGTCAGAGTCATCTTGGCAAGCTATTTAAGAGCAAAACATTCATGGTGGATATTTGTAAGTGATCTTACATTATTAATGCAATAAAGGAATATCGCTTGTTGGGGTTTGTCTCCATGTACATGGTTTCCCCATGGTATATGTGTTTTTGATGTGCATGCTTACTTATCTACATAGTTATTTATATTTGGCTATGATTTGGTATTGTTGAAGTGTATTAAGTTGGATTCAAAGTGTTGAAGAAAATAAAAGAATTAATCCGCATAATAAATCAAGCTCATAATTTAACAGATAGATCTCTTAGTGTTGTAGGATCTGGAACAGTTCAAGTAGATAATGGTCATTTCAATTATGTATTATGTGTTTCAAGTCTTTATTGTAACCTTCTATCAGTATATCAAATCACTCATTCAGGCGAAGGTAAAACTGTAGAGTTTTCACCTCACCAAGTTGTAATCAAGGATCTAAAAGATCATAAGCATGTTCTTGAAACTAGAATTGTTGATGACATTACCAGGTTGTACAAGTTTGAAAACTTTGGGTCATTATATTTTCCATCGGTTTTTGTTGCTCATAGCGATAACTTGAGCAAACTTTGGCATGAGTAGTTTGGTCATCTAAACCATCATTCATTGCAGTAACTATGTAATCAACAGATGGTGACTTTTCTTCCTCTTGTTTCATGCAGAGATGGTGTTTGTGTCAATTGTGTTCTCGGAAAACATCATCGGGACAGTTTTGACAAACGTGCCTCTTGGCACACCTCGGGCCCTTTGCAGCTTGTTCACAGTGACTTGTGTGGTCCACTTTCTTCTCCTTCTTTTTCCAGGTGCAATTATTTATTTACTTTCATTGATGATTTTTCCATACATACTTGAGTTTACTTCTTAAAACTTAAGAGTGAAGTTTTTGACAAGTTTTTGGCCTACAAGGCCCTTGTAGAAAAGCAATCTGGACATCAAATTCAAAGGTTAAGAATAGATAATGGAAGAGAATATGTGAACAATAATTTTACATGTTACTGCACTACACAGGGCATCCAAATGAAACACATTGTTCCATATACACCACAACAAAATGGTGTTGTTGAGAGAAAGAACCACATATTAAAAGAAATGGCTAATTGCATGAACCAATCTAAGGGATTAAGTCTAAAGTTTTGGGCGGAAGCCATCAACTGTGCAAATTACATAATAAATCGCACTCCCACAAAGGCTCTTAAAAATATAACACCGAAAGTAGCTTGGACTAAAATTAAACGAGATGTAAGTCACTTTTGTGTATTTGGCAGTATAGCATGGGCTCACATTCTTGATGAGAAAAGGAAATCATTGCAGCCTAAAAGTGAGAATTTTATATTTGTTGGTTATTTGGAAGATGTCAAAGGTTATAGACTTCTTCAACCACATTGTAATGAAATTATTATTAGAAAAATTTTAAATTTGATGAAAATCTCTTGGCATGCAAGCCTAATTCGATGATTGTTCCTTCTTCAGCCTGCGATCCATCTTCAGCGTTTGTGTCTTCTTCTGTTCCTATTCTGGGTTCTTCTTTAGATGATGACAATGAGGATGAAAATCCACCTTCTCATGCTCACCTTCCTCCAGATGATTCCATTGAACCTAAACCAGCACCACCACCACCACTTCCTATATGGGTCCATTCAACATGAGAAGCAGTTGGTGATCTTGTCGATGATCCTTCATATCAGCGTCAGACACGTTCTCAATTCCAATGAGCCTCTTATGTTTTGGCTCAAGTTTCAAAGACTCCTGATCCAGAGACATTTGCAGAAGCTTCAGGTCATCCAGATTGGGATACAACAATGAATGAAGATTATTGTTCTTTAATGGAAAATGATACTTGGGATCTTGTACCTCTTCCAAAAGGAAGAAAACTTATCAAATGTAAATGGTTCTACAAAACTAAGTATGCATCATATGGAAGTCTTGAAAGACATAAGGCTCGATTAGTTTCCAAAGGATTTTCCCAAGTTAAAGGAATTGACTATAATGAAACCTTTCCCCTGTAGCCAAAATGAATTCCATCTGCCTTGTTCTTTCCCTTGTTGCCTCACATAAATGGGAGGTCCATCATATGGATATTAAATCCACCTTCTTGCATGGGGATCTGCAAGAAGAAATCTACATGGAAAAACCTCTTGACTATGTCCAGAATGACTCTAGCCTTTTTTTCGTCTTAAGAAATCTCTTTATGGTCTTAAGAAAGCTCCCTGAGCTCGGTATGCCAAAATGGACAGGTTCTTATTGACACTGGTTTTTCTAGATGTCATTATGATCCTAATGTCTAAACAAAGAAAGTAGGAAGTCATATCATAATCATTTTCCTTTATGTTGATGACCTTATCCTTATCGGTAGTGACTCAAAACTTTTAAACCATGTGAAAACAAGCCTTAAGAAGAAATTTGAAATGACAGACTTAGGATTTTTGCACTATTTCCTTGGCCTCCAAGTTTTGAAAACCAATGAAGGAATTTTTATTTCCTAGTATAAGTATGTTTGTGACCTTCTTCATCACTTTCACATGGAAGATTGTATACCATCCCCTTCTCCCTTCCAGTCTGGAGTCAAGCTTGTTGCCACCTGTACTTCTCCCGAAGTTGATGCCACCTTGTACCGTCAGTTAGTTGGTAGTCTCTTATACTTGACTCATACCCTTCCTGATATCTCCTTTGTTGTTGATCTTGTTGTCGGGTATATACAAACACCCCATGAAATCCATTGGAAAGAAGTTAAAAGCATACTTCAGTATGTATGGGGTACAGTTCAGGAGGGGCTCCTTTAATGGTTGCTTTCACTAATTCATATTGGGTCGGTGACCCTAATGATCGAAATTCTACGACAAGTTATGTTTTTAGCCTTGGTTCAAGACCTGTCACTTGGGCCTATAAGAAACAACAGGATATTGCATTTTATTCAGCAGAAGTAGAGTACCGAGCAGTGGTAAATGTAAGTCAAGAAGCCTTGTGGATTCGATAGATCCTTTCAGAGTTTAGATTCTAGCAGCAACATCTGACCAGCCTTTGGTGCGACAATCAGAGTGCCATCAAGCTCGCCCAAGATCCAGTTCAATATCAGTGCAAAAAACGCATCGAGCTACACATGCACTTCATCAGAAAGATCATTCATGATCAATTTATTGAAGTGTTATTTTTCCCTACAGAAGATCAAGTTGTAGACATTTTCACAAAGTCTCTTACATAAGCGAAGTTTTCCAAACTTCGCTCTATGTTAGGATTTTGGGAAGTTTTCATTAAGGGGAGATAGGCTCTAATGCCTCCTTCCTTATCCTATTGTGTCACTATTGTAAATCCTTCAATCCTATCCCAAGTTGTTCTTAATGGGGGATGTTAGGATATTTAGACACATAGGAGTTAGTTAAGACCTACTTGGTCTAATGTGTCATTAGGTAAAAGTGTGTTTCTTAGTATGTTTCTTTAGTATGCATTAGTATGAATTTATAGTTAGGAAATATGACGGTCACGATATTGTTGGAGAAATTTCTATTTTCGATACACTAGTTCAGTGGGAGTTAACTAACTAGTTCTATTTAGACTTTCTATTTTTACCATCACTATTATGCATGCATGAATTCCTAAGGAAAGCTAACTGTTTGATTGTTTTTCTTAATTATGGAATGTTTTTCCCTATATATGAGTGTATTCCACTCATTCATTATATCATATTGATCATGATCTATGTATCAATCATCAGCTCATTGGAGTAGTGTGAATATATTTTCTCACTCTTCCATATTGAATCTCTCTTCCTTTCTTGATAATCTTCATTTGTACTTGCTTTAGCTAGATCTCCTGTGCAGGTTTTCATGAAACACTGACATGGTATTAGAGCTATGCTGCTTGGAGCAAGCTAGACAAGCCAAAGAATAAGGAAAATCGGAGTTTCGATGAGCTAAATCCGTGGTCATAAATTTCAGCAGTTATTCCTCCCAAAATATTACATTTTTTAGGAAACTACCCTCATGGAAAGTAAATTGGTCCATTTTGGAAGTGGGTTTTCAACCATTTGGCGAGATTCTTTACCATTTGCTCAGAAAGTGAGCCACAAGATAGCCTCCTAAAACTAATACGAATTTGTGGTCGTACCTTTCCACATTCATTGCTCCCAAAAAATTACGTTTTGGAGGAAATGACCCATGAAGAAAGTAAATCGGCCCATTTTGGAACTGCGTTTTCAATCGTTTGGCGAGATTCCTCATTGTTTTCTCAGAATGTTAGTTGCAAGATCATCTCCTGAAACTGATATGAATTCTTAATTTCTTAATTTTTCACTTGCAGATTGAGAGTAAATTTTTAGGGGTTCTTGGAATCAGTGGGAGAGATGGATATGACAACTATTATACAGTCAAACTTGGTGGTAATCCTCACACCATACAATTATTTTGATTGGAAGCCCAAGGCAACATTCCAACTCAAAAGAAAAGGATTATATAATTTGACGATGGCGACAGAAACAGAACCTACATCAGCGATTGAGAAGATGAGATGGGCGAACCGTAAGGATGAGGCCACAGGACTACTTCTTGAATTAATATCCATTGATTTATGGTTTCATGTTGTTGCATGCAATACTCCAAACAAGATCTGGACCACCTTGGAAGGACTCTTTGGAAAGTAGGATGAGATGCGGGGTCATATGCTTGAGGTAGAGTTGAATACCTTAGACCTTAAAAGTTTTGATAATATACAAGATTTTTTTACTAAATTTAAATCTTTGCTATTGAGCTTGGGTGAATGTGTTATTGACAAGTCTACACAAGAGAAACAACTTATTCTAACAATCTTGGCCAAGCTAGGATCAAAATACACTGTATATGTCTCTAATTTCCATTCTGGCAGATGTATTTTTGGAACAAATTGGAAAATGCCTACGTTGGATCAGTTCATTGAGTCTCTTACACGAGCAGACAAAACTCATACATATGGGCCTCATGAAAGATCCCAAATCACATGCACTCACCATGCAAGATGGAAAAGGGTCATTCAAATAGAATAGGAAGGAGGGATATTCCAAATCCTTTAATGATTCTTCAGGTTCCAAAGACTCTTCATATTCCAAGAAGAATAAGAAGGGAAAGCAGTGCACTTACTGCAATAAACCGAATCATGAAAAATCCACATGCATAAAGAAACAAATCTATCTTATGGCACATGCACTTCAACAGAACAACCTTGGAAACTTCATTCCAGAGGGAGTCAAGAAGCAGAAGGAAGAAGATCATGCTCCTAAGAAAGGTAATCATCATGCTCTTGTTGCAATTAATTCCTCATCTGATTCATGGATTATAGATTCTGGTGCAACCCATCATATGGCAGCGAAAGAGGAAGTTTTCTCTTCCTTGAGTCCATGCTCAAGACCCCCTATTCTCATGAGGGATGATACTCATGTAGCAGTAGCAAGAGAAGGGAGAGTGGAACTCCACAATGGTAGTTTTGATAATGTTTTACATGTTCCAAAGCTTTCTATGAATCTGCTCTCAGTTTATCGAATCGCTCAGAAAGGTAAAAAGGTTGAATTTACATCAGATTCAGTTTCAATAATTGACATGCATGAAAATTCCATCATTGCAACTGGTGAGGTGGATCACAAGTCAAGGTTGTATAAATTCACTAAGTTTTCTGACGATGACTCATCTATTCTACTTACACATAACAAGAGTACTTTGCATGCACCTCCAGTGCAACATGCATATACTCTTGTTCTTCCATCAGTTTCAGACATCAGAGATGATTCCATACACTCAGATTATGTACATGGAAATAAGCAGGTAGTACATCCAAATAAGAAGCCAGCATTGAAGCTTCAGCAGATGCCCAAGAAGGCACATACCACACTTCAGGCAGTAGACAACCTTGCAGGGAATCCATTGGATTCGAGGAGGACTCGATCTCAGCATGAGGAGCCTTCTCATGTATTTTCAGCTTCAAAACCTGCGATGCCCATGAATTGTTATATGGTTCAATCTACTGATCCACGGAACTACAATAGGGTTGTGGGAAATCCATTATGGCAAGAATCCATGCAAAAGGAGTATGACTCACTCCTACAGAACCAGACTTGGAATCTGGTTCCATGTCCACCAGAAAGGAATATTTTCAGGTGCAAATGGGTCCACAGGATCAAGAAGTACAAGGCTTGACAGGTTGCCAAAGGACATCATCAGATCCATAAGGATTTCTACATCTTCACAAAGACTTTCAATGAGCAGAAGTTTCAGAGTTTGCGGGATCGTCTTGCAGTGAAGAGCACAATTGCCTACCAGTTGTCATTTTCTTCTTTTGATACATTATATCTTGAGGGGGGGTTTTGTTCCCACGTGGTTTTCCCTCTTTCCTCACTTTTATTCAGTGTTCATTAGTTGCATTGTACATGAGTACCTAAAATGGCCTAGTAGCCGGGACTCATTTTTTACTCCATAGTGATGTTCAGGGGGGGTGTTGGAGAAATTTCTATTTTCGACACACTAGTTTAGTGGGAATTAACTGACTAGTTCTATTTAGACTTTCTATTTTTACCATCACTATTATGCATGCATGCATTCCTAAGGAAAGCTAACTACTTGATTGCTTTTCTTAATTATGGAATGATTTTCCCTATATATGAGTGTATTCCACTCATTCATTGTATCATATTGATCATGATCTATGTATCAATCATCAGCTCATTGGACTAGTGCGAATATATTTTCTCATTCTTCCATATTGAATCTCTCTTCCTTTCTTGATAAGCTTTGTTTGTACTTGTTTTAGCTAGATCTCTTGTGCAGGTTTACATGAAACACCGACAGATATGTTCCCAACATAGAGTGGTCTGACGGTTCATATTCTCCTCGATCTTAATGGCCATTGATCTATGGATTAACACCCAATTGGTCCATGATCTCTATTTAAATCGCATGGAGGGTCATTGTTCGATGATCGATTGTGAGAAACTCTTGTAAAATCTCTTTGTAATATTTTTATTTTGCATTAATAAATTGTTCCAAGTGGCCACGTTGGTTGGGGTCATGGATGTTTCCCTGTATGGTTTTCACCACGTCAAAACATCGGTGTGTTGATCTTCGATCTGGTTGTGTGATTGGTTACGGAAGGTGTTCTTCCTCTGTTAGAATACATCTGTTGTCAAACAGTGGATGCCATCTCAAAATTTGTGACCTCTGTGGTGGTGAGAAGTGTCTCCATCTGTGTAAAAGGATATTGTTGGTCATGTAATCTCTTGACACGTCATATCTACAATTTGAGGGCCTCGAGACATAATCCCCTTAGTTATTCACAAAATGGGGATAACATTTGGCTCTTACTTGGAGACATGTTCTCGTTGTAGAGTGCATGAGAACTGCAACATCTCCTGGTAGACATGTGCCTGCCAAAAACTCAGATAAAGGGATCAGAGCATCTAGGGTGGTGTTATCACCCTTCATCCATATATATAGAGAAATCCAAAATAGAAACTAATTTAGAAAAGAAAAATTTTGACCTTTTTTCAAAAATTTCTAAGCTAAGCATGAAATCAATATGCAAGTAGAGAAAAATGAAAATAAAATGCATCTAAACTAGTATGAGCAATCAAGGTGAAAATCCAGGTGAAAGAAAGATGACTTGCCTACTTATCTGGGGCCTTGGGGCCCTAAATATCTCATGACGGATGATGTTAGGTGAAGTCATACAACCAGTGCAACCAGTTGATCATCTCATCAAAGTATCTCCCTCTGTGCTTAATCATATAATACAACAAAGATAATTGAAGCACATAATAATCATGAGTATAAACACACACGTAATCGATCATGAAATAAAACTCATGGAGATGGGTGGGAGGGAGGAAATATTGCTGGAAAGAGAAACCATCGGCCTGATCATCCTACCAGAAAGTGTAGTCACAAGACTGATCAATCCATCTATGAAGAGGGATACCATATATAAACGATATCTCATCTTCATCTTCACTCAGAAAATCATTGTTCTGTGAAGGCTAAGAAAGGACAAGAGATCCCAATAAAACCCTATGATTTCCCAAACAAGAGGAAAAAAGGTAAAGCAGAGCCTTAGAGAAAAACTCCTATGTTGGACTTGGGAAATGTCTCTTTCTTGTCTACTAAGTCTCAATATGAAATTTCTTTCATCTGATAGTGTGAACCTCAGACTGCTTGGGGCTGGCCACGACCTGATGTTTATCAAAATCTGAGCATAGTGGTTGAAAGTCCTTATAGAAAAAATCTGCATCCTCAAAAGGGTATGCTTCGAGGGATGAATGAGGATCGCTCTGAATATGTTGTGACATGTCATCCTCAAAAGGGAGGAATAAATATGTAACCATATCATCAGTAGGCTACCAAATATCTAAATCATGCACGTATGAATACCAGTCTTATGAAGATGACTCTCCAACCCTCTCCACATGAGAGCTACCCTCAACATCATAAATGGGATCTCTATCAATAATGAAGCAAACCACATCCCATCTATGTCTCCCAACCTATATGAAATCATCAATCTGGTCGTCAACTATATATGAAGGTTGTTCCATGAATTCATTATCATCAGAGGAGATGATTACTTCTTCTCAAGACTGCATAAATTCATTTCATTCAAAAGGGAAAACACATAATAATGTTTTGCTTAGGCCTTCTGCAAGAGAAACTTCATCAAAATCCTTTTGGATTTTTTCTTTATTTCCAAAGTCATGGAACAAAGCATCAACAAAGTTTTCAAAAGGATTGTAACTCATCATATTCTCTTCTTGATGTGCAGGAGAAACAGATGTCTAGATATCCTCATCAAGTGGAAGGGAAAATACTTCATATTCATCATATATCTCATCTAGATCTTCTTCATCAGGTTCTCCTTCAAGCCTTTCTTCATGAATATGTTCTTCAGCCAATTCTTCGTCATCTTCAATAGCATCAAAGAACTCACCATCTTGATCTTGATCCATAACGATTTTATAGATTTCATCGGAAATGTAGAGTGTTTCATCATCATTTGGGAAGTTTTCCTGGTACCCATATTTCTTGGTCACAGCATCGTATAATGAATATGTTCCAAAATATGCAATGGTTGCTTCCCATGCTAAGTTTGGGGTGGGAATTTTCTCATAATCATCGATGATGGAATCAATCTCTTCTTCTCTTTGTCGACAAAACTTAACCAGAAAATCCTTATCGGGGCGAAGTTTCATTAGATGTTCACAAACTCGAAATCTTCATCTTTGCTTTGCTTGAGACACTTAAAAAAAAATCATTTATTTTGCCAACTTCTTTTCTTTCAATTGTTGTTTCAACAAACTCTGAAAGAAACATTTCTCTCAAACCTTCAATAGGATCAAGGTCAAAACATTCTCTTGAAAAAGCATCCTCCAGGTCTTGAATTGTATCTTTAAGAGTTTGAGCTTCTGGTCCCCAATGTTTAAATCTATGATGAGTATTGTCAAAGAAGATATACTTCTTCGCTTGCAAGAATTTTTTATCCAATCCCTTTGCTCGTTTCCCAAGGATAGAAGGAACATCCATAGGCATACATCTTCATGTAGTACATTCGCATAATATATGCATCTGGTAAACTCAACAATATGTGTCGTGACCGACCATAGATCACCATCGAAATTTGGGAGGACATCAAATTGGTTTATCGGGCACTTGTTTGGGTATATGTTGATTGTTTCAAGATCCAAGGCCTTGTATGCTTCATGAAAGCACCACAAAGCCATGTTTCCATAACTTAGGGGAAAACCCCAATGGAGGAGGAGGGAAAGGAACAAGGGGGAAATACGGTTTCGTGGAAGGTGGAGTCTCCAGATGAGCTTCAAGAGGATCTCATAAAGAAAGGTGAAAATGGAAAGTCCCTTGTGTGGAGTCACCAGGCAAGCTATGGAAAAAGGCTTTGGGATAGCTTCCCAAAGTGTCCTTATGGTTCCGAAGAGGATTCAAAATCCTCCCCGGCAACGACGCCAAAATGTTATCGTACAAGTTGTAGGTTGGGAAAAGCCTGACCCAACCACTAATTGGCTACAACTAATAGGTCACCTACCCATTGTCACCTTAGGTAGGTATCCTCATCACTTTAGAGGTGAGGTAGTCACCTCAAGGGGGGAATCTCAATGACCCAAGGGGGAATGAGATGAAGATCAAGGTAAGATGGATATGAATTCCCTAGAGATCAAATCTAAATGATGTGGATAGGGTTGAAATAAATTATTGGTGAGATCGAATGGTTTCCAAGTAAGTTGAGTAACATGTCAAGTGTGAATACCTTACCGAGACACAAGGAAAACCAAGCATATAGTATAATATGTTAGTTGGACAAGCAAGTTAAGTTTGTTGTCCCTAATTTTCAGCAACAATAAATGATATATATCATCTCAATTAAGGTAACAAGGGATGAAAATTAAGTTCTATGTATGTGATAAATAAACAAGAGATAAATCTAGTTGAAGATAACTCAACTCACCAATGATTAAGCTACAACTTTAGCACATATAGCAAGGCAGAAACAAAAGCTTACTGCAAATATATTATCATCCTTATGGATGTATAAAACTTGTTACAATAGTAGTAAAATCATCCACTGAAATCTGTAAAGAAACCACCCAAGAAATGCCTTAAACCAAGTAGAATATGTTACCAAACTTTTAGCAAATTTTGATGGTTAAAGCACAAGTTATAAGTGGTTTTGTTTTAGGGTTTCTGCAGGTCTAGGGTTAGTTTAGGAGATAGTTAGGGTTAGTCACCTAGGGTTAATGTAGCCTTAATGGATATAAGTTAGTATTTATTACAACAGAAATTTGTAGTGGTTGAAAGGGGATGCCTCAATTAGGCAAGAGAGCCAAAGTCTCAAGGAACATTTCCCCAAAGAGAGAGACTTAAAACTTGTAAAATCACATTTTCCAAGGTAATAATTTTGTTTCTCCAATGCAATAATAAATTACTAGTGTTCTTAATAATTGGGTTAATTGATTCATGCAAAGAAAGATCTAGGGAAGCTACCTCCTTGGGGGTTTAAATCATGTTTCTCCCCAAAGAAATTTTCTCTAGCAAGGGTTTAAGCTAAGAGAGTGTATACCCTTATACTTCTCTTAGAAAAACATTATTTAACCAATAATATGAAACATAAAATGATGAAGACTATGGTAGGGGTGTATGTTGTTAAAATATTGTGTAACTGCAAAGAATATTCTTA
>ML795096.1:93671-118283 GCA_009831015.1 Picea engelmannii
TGCATAGTTACATTGCTATTATTTGCTTAATCATTAAAACCCTAGGGAGCCAACACACAAGTAGGTTGTGGCTTCATGTCCCCATGGTAAAATCTTATTATCCATTTGATTAGAGAAGGTTTAGCCTAGCCATAGCTACACTAGCCATGCTCTTTTCTTGAGTTAGTTTTGAACATAAATTGAAGAAAGAAGGCGTCCTAGGCCTAATTTACTTTACACCTAGGATTTGCTTCTAGGGTTTTGAAAAGCCTTGTCTTTGAACAACACTTTTCAGCCATAGATTTGTGTTTGTAAGCTAGCCGTTTTGCCAAAAGAGTCTTAAGGAAAGAATAAGGAGCCTTAGGCCTAGCCTTAGCTACACCTAATTAAGTCTTCTCTTCTTAGGGTTTTGATCTAGTGACCCTGCCATAGTAGCACCATTAGACCTAATCCTCTTGTCCTTAGGTTTGAATCTCTCCAAAGCCATTAGCTTCTCTCCACTTGACTCCATTAACCCAAGGCACTAGTCTAGAAGTATAACTTTGAGCTTGTTTGTGCTTAAAATCTCTTTCAAAACTCTTTAATTTGAAACCCTAAACTAACCTAGCGTCTAGATTAACCCTAGTTTGATGATGACGTCTTTCCCTAATTAAATCTTTGCTTGGACTAAAACTTGCGGCCTAGTCATCTCTCTGTGGCCATAGAGGATTTGAGTACTTTCATTGGTTGATTTAGTCAAAACGTCTACCTCTTGGCTAGCTAACCCTAACCTTTAAACAGCAACATTATAGGTGACGTCACACTTGTTTGATCTCTTGTTTTGGCATAAAACGTTGTGACCTTTATCACCATCTTTGATAAACTTTGAGTTATTAATTCAATTTGTGAGCTTATTTGGGAAAACGTTCCACTCATTGTCTCTCAATTTTGACCTATTATTAGAAGCTGACGTCACCCTAATTCTGCATTGTGACGCAACAACAATATATATGTAGGAGCAGATTTGCATTGTGATATGACAAGGATTAATTGTGTACATTGAATGCCCAAATCTTTATTGCATTTATTGAAGAAGTGATATAAGTCATTTGTCTGTGTTTAGTAATCTTTGACTTCGTCAATAATTGCATCTGTTAATGCTCATATATATGTTGAAGATAGTCATTGACATTTGAAGTACTAACCACGGCAGCACATTTTAGTTTTATTTGTCTTGTCTTGCAAACAGGTGCCCTCATCAATGGAACATCTTCTTTGACTATCTCCTACTTGGAAGTAATTTGTGAAAGGGAATCCTTACCTTGATCCATTAGCCTTTTATCCCTTTCAGAAACCCAGATTACTAGGGACGTCTCCCTTGGACTAGCCCTCCTAAATAGAAAGAGCTCCCCATCAAGGTGACAGACGATGGGGAAGTTCCTGTTATGCTAGTTTGAAGCCTTGACTCAAGATAACCTAAACCTTTCCTACAAACTGTGCGATAACAAAGCCCAAGGCAACATTCCAACTCAAAATAAAAGGACTGTATAATTTGACGATGGCGACAGAAACAGAACCTACATCAGCGATTGAGAAGATGATATGGGAAAACCATAAGGATGAGGCCATAGGACTACTTCTTGAATTAATATCCATTGATTTATGGTTTCATGTTGATGCATGAAAGACTCCAAACGAGATCTGGACCACCTTGGAAGGACTCTTTGGAAAGCAGGATGAGATGCGAGGTCATATGCTTGAGGTAGAGTTGAATACCTTAGACCCTAAAAGTTTTGATAATATACAAGATTTTTTTACTAAATTTAAACCTTTGCTATTGAGCTTGGGTGAATGTGGTATTGACAAGTCTACACAAGAGAAACAACTTATTCTAACAATATTGGCCAAGCTAGGACCAAAATACACTGTATATGTCTCTAATTTCCATTCTGGCAGATGTCTTTTGGGAACAAATTGGAAAATGCCTACGCTGGCTCAGTTCATTGAGTCTCTTACATGAGCAGACCAAACTCATACATATGGGCCTCATGAAAGATCCCAAATCACATGCACTCACCATGGAGGATGGAAAAGGGTCATTCAAATAGAATAGGAAGGAGGGATATTCCAAATCCTTTAATGATTCTTCAGGTTCCAAAGACTCTTCATATTCCAAGAAGAATAAGAAGGGAAAACAGTGCACTTACTGCAATAAACCGAATCATGAAGAATCCACATGCATGAAGAAACAAATCGATCTTATGGCACATGCACTTCAGCAGAACAACCTTGGAAACTTCATTCCAGAGGGAGTCAAGAAGCGGAAGGAAGAAGATCATGCTCCTAAGAAAGGTAATCATCATGCTCTTAATGCAATTAATTCCTCATCTGATTCATGGATTATAGATTTTGGTGCAACCCATCATATGGCAGTGAAAGAGGAAGTTTTCTCTTCCTTGAGTCCATGCTCAAGACCCCCTATTCTCATGAGGGATGATACTCCAGTAGCAGTAGCAAGATAAGGGAGAGTGGAACTCCACAATGGTAGTTTTGATAATGTTTTACATGTTCCAAATCTTTCTATGAATCTGCTCTCAGTTTATCAAATCGCTCAGAAACGTAAAAAGGTTGAATTTACATCAGATTCAGTTTCAATAATTGACATGTATGACAATTCCATCATTACAACTGGTGAGGTGGATCACAAGTCAAGGTTGTATAAATTCACTAAGTTTTCTGACGATGACTCCTCTATTCTACTTACACATAACAAGAGTAATTTGCATGCACCTCCAGTGCAACATGCATATACTCTTGTTCTTCCATCAGTTTTAGACATCAGAGATGATTCCATACACTCAGATTATGTACATGGAAATAAGAAGGTAGTACATCCAAATAAGAAGCCAGCATCGAAGCTTCAGTAGATGCCCAAGAAGGCACATACCACACTTCAGGCAGCAGACAACCTTGCAAGGAATCCATTGGATTCGAGGAGGACTCGATCTCAGCATGAGGAGCCTTCTCATGTATTTTCAGCTTCAAAACCTGTGATGCCCATGCATTGCTATATGGTTCAATCTACTGATCCATGGAACTACAATAGGGTTGTGGGAAATCCATTATGGCAAGAATCCATGCAGAAGGAGTATGACTCACTCCTACAGAACCAGACTTGGAATTTGGTTCCACATCCACTAGAAAGGAATATTTTCAGGTGCAGATGGGTCCACATGATCAAGAAGTACAAGGCTCGACAGGTTTCCAAAGGACATCATCAGATCCATAAGGATTTCTACGTCTTCACAAAGACTTTCAATGAGAAGAAGTTTCAGAGTTTGCAGGATCGTCTTGCAGTGAAGAACACAGTTGCCTAGCAGCTGTCATTTTCTTCTTTTGATACATTATATTTTGAGGGGGGGTTTTGTTCCCATGTGGTTTTCCCTCTTTCCTCACTTTTATTCAGTGTTCATTAGTTGCATTGTACATGAGTACCTAAAATGGCCTAGTAGCCGGGACTCATTTTTTACTCCATAGTGATGTTCAGGGGGGGTGTTGGAGAAATTTATATTTTCGACACACTAGTTCAGTGGGAGTTAACTGACTAGTTCTATTTAGACTTTCTATTTTTACCATCACTATTATGCATGCATGCATTCCTAAGGAAAGCTAACTACTTGATTGATTTTCTTAATTATGGAATGATTTTCCCTATATATGAGTATGTTCCACTCATTCATTGTATCATATTGATCATGATCTATGTATCAATCATCAGCTCATTGGAGTAGTGTGAATATATTTTCTCATTCTTCCATATTGAATCTCTCTTCCTTTCTTGATAATCTTTGTTTGTACTTTCTTTAGCTAGATCTCTTGTGTAGGTTTACATGAAACACTGACAGATATGTTCCTGACATAGAGCGATCTGACGGTTCATATTCTCCTCGATATTAATGGCCATTGATCTATGGATTAACACCCAATTGGTCCATGATCTCTATTTAAATAGCATGGAGGGTCATTTTCCGATGATCGATTGTGAGAAACTCTTGTAAAATCTCTTTGTAATATTTTTATTTTGCATTAATAAATTGTTCCAAGTGGCCACGTTGGTTGGGGTCGTGGATGTTTCCCCGTAGGGTTTTTACCACATCAAAACATCGGTGTGTTGATCTTCGATCTGGTTGTGTGAGTGGTTACGGAAGGTGTTCTTCCTCTGTTAGAATACATGTGTTGTCGAACAGTGGATGCCATCTGAAAATTTGTGACCTCTGTGGTGGTGAGAAGGGTCTCCATCTTTGTAAAAGGATATTGTTGGTCATGTAATCTCTTGGCACATCATATCTACAATTTGAGGGCCTCGAGACATAATCTCCTTAGTTATTCACAAAATGGGGATAACATCTGGCTCTTACTTAGGGACATGTTCTCGTCATAGAGTGCATGAGAACTGCAACATCTCCTGGTAGACATGTGCCTGCCAAAAAATCATATAAAGGGATCAGAGCATCTAGGGTGGTGTTATCACCCTTCATCCATATATATATATAGAAATCCAAAATAGAAACTAATTTAGAAAAGAAAAATTTTGACTTTTTTACAAAAAATTCTAAGCTAAGCATGAAATCAATATGCAAGTAGAGAAAAATGAAAATAAAATGCAAATAAACTAGTATGACAAATCAAGGTGAAAATCCAGGTGAAAGAAATATGACTTGCCTACTTATCTGGGGCATTGGAGCCCTAAATATCGCATGATGGATGATGTCAGGTGAAGTCATACAACCAGTGCAACCAGTTGATCATCTCATCAAAGTATCTCCCTCTATGCTTAATCATATAATACAACAAAGATAATTCAATCACATAATAATCATGAGTATAAACACACACATAATCGATCATGAAATAAAACTCATGGAGATGGGTGGGAGGGAGGAAATATTGCTAGAAAAAGAAACCATCGGCCTGATCATCCTACAAGAAAGTGTAGTCACAAGACTGATCAATCCATCTATGAAGAGGGATACCATATATAAACGATAGATCATCTCCATATTCACTCAGAAAATCATTGTTCTGTGAAGGCTAAGAAAGGACAAGAGATCCCAAGAAAACCCTATGATTTCCCAAACAAGAGGAAACAAGGTAAAGCAGAGCCTTAGAGAAAAACTCCTTCGTTGGACTTGGGAAATGTCTCTTTCTTATCTACTAAGTCTCAATATGAAATTTCTTTCATCTGATAGTGTGGACCTCGGAATGCTTGGGGCTGGCCACGACCTGATGTTTATCAAAATCTGAGCATAGTGGTTGAAAGTCCTAATAGAAAAAATCTGCATCCTCAAAAGGGTATGCATCGAGGGATGAATGAGGATCGCTCTGAATATGTTGTGACATGTCATCCTCAAAAGGGAGGAATAAATATGTAACCATATCATCATTAAGCTACCAAATATCTAAATCATGCACGTATGAATACCAGTCTTATGAAGATGACTCTCCAACCCTCTCCACATGAGAGCTACCCTCAACATCATAAATGGGATCTCTATCAATAATGAAGAAAACCATATCCCATCTATGTCTCCCAACCTGTATGAAATCATCAATCTAATCGTCAACTATATATGAGGGTTGTTCCATGAATTCATCAACATCATAGGAGATGATTACTTCTTCACAAGACTGCATAAATTCATTTCATTCAAAAGGGAAAACACATAATAATGTTTTGCTTAGGCCTTCTCCAAGAGAAACTTCATCAAAATCCTTTTGGATTTTTTCATTATTTCCAAAGTCATGGAACAAAGCATCAACAAAGTTTTCAAAAGGATTGTAACTCATCATGTTCTCTTCTTGATGTGAAGGAGAAACAGATGTCTAGATATCCTCATCAAGTGGAAGGGAAAATACCTCATATTCATCATATATCTCATCTAGATCTTCTTCATCAGGTTCTCCTTCAAGCCTTTCTTCATGAATATGTTCTTCGGCCAATTCTTCGTCATATTCAATAGGATCAAAGAACTCACCATCTTGATCTTGATCCATAACAATTTTATAGATTTCATCGGAAATGCAGAGTGTTTCATCATCATTTGGGAAGTTTTCCTGGTACCCATATTTCTTGGTCACAGCATCGTATAATGAATATGTTCCAAAATATGCAATGGCCACTTCCCATGCTAAGTTTGGGGTAGGAATTTGCTCATAATCATCGATGATGGAATCAAGCTCTTCTTCTCTTTGTCGACAAAACTTAACCAGAAAATCCTTATCGGGGCGAAGTTTCATTAGTTGTTCACAAAACTCGAAATCTTCATCTTTGCTTTGCTTGAGACACTTAAAAAAAAATCATTTATTTTGTCAACTTCTTTTCTTTCAATTGTTGTTTCAACAAACTCTGAAAGAAACATTTCTCTCAAACCTTCAATAGGATCAAGGTCAAAACATTCTCTTGAAAAAGCATCCTCCAGGTCTTGAATTGTATATTTAAGAGTTTGAGCTTATGGTCCCCAACATTTAAGGAACTCTATGATGAGTATTGTCAAAGAAGATATACTTCTTCGCTTGCAAGAATTTTTTATCCAATCCCTTTGCTCGTTTCCTAAGGATAGAAGGAACATCCATAGGCATACATCTTCATGTAGTACATTCACATAATATATGCATCTGGTAAACTCAACAATATGTGTCGTGACCGACAATAGATCACCATCGAAATTTGGGAGGACATCAAATTGGTTTATCGGTCACTTGTTTGGGTATATGTTGATTGTTTCAAGATCCAAGGCCTTGTATGCTTCATGAAAGCACCACAAAGCCATGTTTCCATAACTTACGGAAAAACCCCAATGGAGGAGGAGGGAAAGGGATAGGGGGGAATACAGTTTTGTGGAAGGTGGAGTCTCCAGATGAGCTTCAAGAGGATCTCATCAAGAAAGGTGGAAATGGAAAGTCCCTTGTGTGGAGTCACCAGGCAAGCTATAGAAAAAGGCTTTGGGATAGCTTGCCAAAGTTTCGTTAGGGTTCCGAAGAGGATTCAAAATCCTCCCTGACAACGACGCCAAAATGTTATCGTACAAGTTGTAGGTTGGGAAAAGCCTGACCCAACCACTAATTGGCTACAACTGATAGGTCACCTACCCATTGTCACCTTAGGTAGGTATCATCATCACTTTAGAGGTGAGGTAGTCACCTCAAGGGGGGAATCTCAATGACCCTAGGGGAAATGAGATGAAGATCAAGGTAAGATGGATATGAATTCCCTAGATATCAAATCTAAATGATGTGGATAGGGTTGGAATAAATTATCGGTGAGATCGAATGGTTTCCAAGTAAGTTGAGTAACATGTCAAGTGTGAATACCTTCCCGAGACACAAGGAAAACCAAGCATATAGTATAATATGTTAGTTGGACAAGCAAGTTAAGTTTATTTTCCCTAATTTTCAGCAACAATAAATGATATATATCATCTCAATTAAGGTAACAAGGGATGAAAATTAAGTGTTATGTATGTGATAAATAAACAAGAGATAAAGCTAGTGGAAGATAACTCAACTCACCAATGATTAAGCTACAACTTTAGCACATATAGCAAGGCAGAAACAAAATCTTACTGCAGAGATATTATCATCCTTATGGATGTATAAAACTTGTTACAACAGTAGTAAAATCATCCACTAAAATCTGTAAAGAAACCACCCAAGAAATGCCTTAAACCAAGTAGAATATGTTACCAAACTTTTAGCAAATTTTGATGGTTAAAGCACAAGTTATAAGTGGTTTTGTTTTATGCTTTCTGCAGATCTAGGGTTAGTTTAGGAGATAGTTAGGGTTAGTCATCTAGGGTTAATGTAGCCTTAATGGAAATAGGTTAGTATTTATTACAACAGAAATTTGTAGTGGTTGAAAGGGGATGCCTCAATTAGGCAAGAGAGCCAAAGTCTCAAGGAACATTTCCCCAAAGAGAGAGACTTAAAACTTGTAAAATCACATTTTCCAAGGTAATAATTATGTTTCTCCAATGCAATAATAAATGACTAGTGCTCTTAATAATTGGGTTAATTGAGTCATGCAAAGAAAGATCTAGGGAAGCTACCTCCTTGGGGGTTTAAATCATGTTTCTCCCCAAGGAAATTTTCTCTAGCTAGGGTTTAAGCTAAGAGAGTGTATACCCTTATACTTCTCTTAGAAAAACATTATTTAACCAATAATATGAAACATAAAATGATGAAGACTATGGTAGGGGTGTATGTTGTTAAAATATTGTGTAACTGCAAAGAATATTCTTATCCCCTTTTGTGGATAAAGTAAAAGATAAAATATATTTATTATTCATTAGATCAATCCCCTTTTGTGGATTGATCATGTCGGGCATTACAATTGACCAAATCCTCTTTTGTGGATTGCTCAAACCCTAATTGTAATATGAAAATTAAGAAGTCGACCCCCAGGAAAATTAAAGTGGTTCTAACCACCCAAATAGACAAGTCGGCCCTGCCAGTGAAGAGACACCTCCTTTCAACGTTTGCCAGTTTGTATAAATAAAGGAAGCCAACCACTCATTTGTTCACTCATCTAGTGCACAAGTATTGAAGGAAGTTACAGTTACCAGTTGTCGGAAGAAGGAAGAGAGAGAGGCGCATTGCTTGGGAGAGGATATTCTCTAGTGTTTGGTTTATTATCTTGGCATTGTATTGGCTATCTATATTAAGGAAGTTTTGTTGGGTTTTCTTCCCCGTGAGGGTTTCCCAGGATAAATATTGTGTATCTTGTGATTGTGTTTCTCTCAATGATCCTATCTATGCTATCGTTATCTAGTAAATTGAAAAGTAACATGATAATAGCTTAAACTTTAACATGGTATCAGAGCTAAGCTGAAGAGAGCATCTTTCACAGAAAAAGAAAAATGTCACTGTTGCCATACAAGAAAATTAGGGTTTTTTATTAAAGAGGAATTTCAGCCCAAAGATCATCTAGAAAAGTGCACCCTAGCCTAAGGAACTCATTGGCACCTTCAGCACGTCGTTTCAGTGGATAAAACTCTCGAAAAGTGAAACCCTAGTTTTCACCGGTACCAGAAGTACCAGGAAACCAGGAAACCAGAACCAGTACCAGAAGTACCAGTCCAGATTTCTGCAAGCTCAGTTTCAATGGGTAAAACTTGGAGTTTTAAGAAACTAACTATACCAGCATACTCACCTTAGTCTAGTGCATCTTTTGGTGAGTTCAGTTTTTAGATCCAAGAAATTTGATTTTTTTCTATAGCTCGGAGGGCTAGGGTTTCTACTGCAAGAAAGAATGGCTACCAGTATGAGGGTAGAAGACAGGACGAAAGGATATGGAAACTTCAGATCTTGGAAGCATAGGTTGCATATGACTCTAGACAAGAACATGTCACAGTGAGTGTACCAGAACCAAAGGAAGAAGAGAAAAAAACCAAGCATAAGGAAAAGGGAAAAGAAAGTATCAAGCACATGTGGCAGTGGAAGAGGAATCTCCTCCCTCAAAGAAATATTTAGTAGAAATTGAGGATTATGTACTTTAAGTTGAAGATAGTTGATATGAAGAAAGATAGCAAATGGTGGAGTCTGTGGAACCGCCCCACACAAAAACAAAAGATAAGTATTCATGTTTATTTTTAGTATCTTGTTTACTTTAATACTTTATCATTACAAGTTAGATTTTTGTGAGAATGTTAATTAACCTCGTTTTACTTTAGTGTCTATGCAGACTTATGAAGGAAGTATCAAAGAAGAGGATAAAGAAAGAGATAAAATATGTATTTCAGGTATGATCACTCATGAGAGTGACAAAGGTATGTGTTTAGCTATGATAGCAAGGGAAAAATTGGTAATTTCATAGCTAGAGTGAAAAAGAGTTCAAAAGTCTTATTCATGATTAGGGTTTCAGATGTGTACATGATTGAACAAGTTTTTCTTAAGAAAAGATGTGTACTACTCTGATAGAAATCATGATATCATTTTATTTGATTACTACTTATTGTTACTGATTGGTTGGCTAAGTGACATATCTTTGAAAGCATGTTGTAAGTAAGTTTATAGGTCTCGGAAGAAAGAACTTATGCCTTGACTTGTAGAAGTTAGATAGCATGAGAAGGACTTATGATATGGTGACAGTGAGTAAGAACCAGACAGTATCCAGTATTCATATAGGAACATGAGGCTCCTAAAGATGCAGAACATAAATGTTCAAGATGAAGATAAAGATGGATACTCAGATATAGTTGTTGAGATGCAGGTAACTGCAGGTTGCTTCAGTATCGTTCTTATAGATGCAGAGGGATCAGAATGATCCAGTATGGAGTCAGAAAGAAAGAGATGTTCGAACTCAAAGGCACCCGGGATATTACAGAAGAAAACTTCAAGGATGATGATTAGAAGCTCTTAGTTTGGTGCAAGAGGGAGCTATGTCTCCGAGTTCGAAATGAAGGATCCTGATTTGGTGCAGTTAGGAAAGCAGATGGATGGTGCCCAGATATTTTGATCAATATGAAAGTTATCAAGTAGATGGATGGTGCCTAGCAGATGGGTAGCATGGTATTATACCATGAAAATATTTTGGACCATAAGAGATTTTTATATCTCATAGCTAGACCTTCGTAGAGAAGGAGAGAGAGAAGAGACCTTCGTAGAGAAGGGGAATGATAAATTTTCTAAGGTTGGCCTCTTTCCAAGTGTTGAGTTTTGGATACTCTAGGGACATGCTAGAATACCCTCGTAGAGAGGAGTGTGGATGTTTCTCCAACGGCCAGCGGGAAAATACTCCCCTCTGGCCAAGGATTGAGTAGCCTGGAACACAAACCTTGACCATGTGGAATGGTTAGTTGGATCTTGAGGTTTGTGTCGTGATCCTGTGTGGATCATGGAAAGGGAGTCTAGTCTTGCCTAGGCTAACATCTTAGCTTCTCTAGTTCATGTGGGATGACTAGGAGTGAAGCTATGGTAATAGTCCTCCCCAGTGGATGGGTGAGATAGATTACTACAAGAGAAGGGAGAACATAAAAGCAATGACGAAACTCATAGAATATCTTATGTGTGAAGATAAGAAAAAGTATCTTCTGCGTGAAGATGAAAGAAAGAAAGAGTATCTTCTGCGCGAAGATAAAGGGAACAAAACTTCTGATGATTTATAAATATGCCAGTCGTGATGCCAGATGACCAAGTGGATTATATTGATGCCTCCTATTATCCAGTTGATGTTGTTACCCAGTTGATGATGTTATCTAGTTGATGTTGTTACCCAGTTGATGATGTTATGCAGTTGATGTTGTTGTCCAGTTGATGATGATTATCCAGTTGATGATATTGCCCAGATGATATTGTTCAGTTGATGATGACATCCAGTGACCTGCCAAAAGATAAACGATATCCTTCATGTTAAGAGGGAGTGTTAAAATATTGTGTAACTGCAAATAATATTCTTATCCCGTTTTGTGGATAAAGTAAAAGATAAAATATATTTATTATTCAATAGATCAATCCCCTTTTGTGGATTGATCATGTCGGGCATTACAATTGACCAAATCCCTTTTTGAGGATTGGTCAAACCCTAATTGTAATATGAAAATTAAGAAGTCGACCCCCGGGAAAATTGAAGTGGTTCTAACCACCCAAAAAGACAAGTCGGCCATGCCAGTGAAGAGACACCTCCTTTCAGTGCTTGCCAGTTTGTATAAATAAAGGAAGCCAGACACTCATTTGTTCACTCACTTAGCTCACTCATCTAGTGCACAAGTATTGAAGGAAGCTACAGTTACCAGTTGTCGGAAGAAGGAAGAGAGAGAGGCGCATTGCTTGGGAGAGGATATTCTCTAGTGTTTGGTTTATTGTCTTGGCATTGTATTGGCTATCTATATTAAGGAATTTTTGTTGGGTTTTCTTCCCCATGAGGGTTTCCCGGGATAAATGATGTGTATCTTATGATTGTGTTTCTCTCAGTGATCCTATCTATGTTATGGTTATCTAGTAAATTGAAAAGTAACCTGATAATAGCTTAAACTTTAACATATGCCCTTATACTTCCCAACTAGCTCCTAGCATAATAACCTTGACTTGAAACAAATGATAGCATGAAAGTAAAAACCATACCAATTCAAGGAAAAGTGCTAAGATAATCCACCACAATAGAAAGAGAGAATCCTTCCAAGGCTAGCACGTCACTTCCATCAACCATACATCAAGAGATAACCATAAACAAGAGCTCAAGAGAGACAATTTTCCAAAAGTAGTGAAAATTTCATACCAAGTACTTCTCACAAGAGGGAGAGTTATGTTATAATGAGAACTTATGATATATTATTTATACAAAATGTCACTAAGGTGACTTGTCCACATAATTAGGGGTAAACCATAAGACTAGGGGTCAACAACCCTAATATTTCCCCCTTAACAAAATAATATTAAACAATTCATCTAAAATTCACTTTTGCACATAAGAAAACCTTAATTTTAGAAGGACGTCGCCCCTTTAAGGGACGTTTTGGCATTTGGAGAAAGTCGATGTAGGAGGAGGGTGGCTAACCTTGCCAAAGCCACATGTCAAGTATCCAAGTTTCTTCCTTCATGGTCAAAGCCCATTTCTCCTCAAAATGTCCAAGTGCCAATGCTCATGATGAGACCTCCTATCCTCCAACTAACCCTTTAAGAATTTTTAATCATATTTTATTGTGGGTCCCCCTTTACTCAAAGATAAGTGTTTCATTTATTTCTTGGGTGATCCCTGGGCGAAAGCATCTAGAAGGCTTATACATAGGCTTTTATCTTTTACCCAACATCAATCCCTTTGGGCCTTCATCCCCTTCTTCCCATAGAAGGAGGGACAACCCCTTCTTGGGTCAATACACCCTAGAATCCCAAGAGATAAGGAAAATGGGGTGGAACGGTGATGGAAAGTGGTAAGTATGGTCAGGAATGGTACGATGGCTCTTCAAAAGAGTTCATAGTAGCAAACCCATCCCCAAGGAAGACCACTCACTAGGGCACAATGTTAACCACCAAGGTGAAGCAAGGCAAAAGGCATAATGTCCAAGCATATATCATGAAATCTAGAGCAATCTAACATAAAACATACTCAAATGGATTAAATATTGGAATGATGCTCACCATAATATTGACTTGTACCTCATGGCATAAGGCCCACTGCCTTCCAGAAGCCAATTGATCTGGTGGATGCCATCTGAAAATTTGTGACCTATGTGGTGGTGAGAAGGGTCTCCATCTGTGAAAAAGGATACCACTGGTCATGTAGTCTCTTGGCACTCCATATCTGCAACCTGAGGGCCTCGAGAAATAATCTCCTTAGTTATCCACAAAATGGGGATAATAGGGTGCACATGAATATATATGTTTTATCTCAAAATTTGAATATTTAATGTATATTTTGGTTGACCGATTTTTTGTTCTAGTTTTTTTCCGGTTCCAGTCCAGTTCACATTTTTGGGGTTGACCGGCTCAATCACTAGTCTAGTTCTAATAACAATGGACCCAACCACACTCACATATAAGTTTTGAATCCTTTGAGTAGTGTTATCCCCATTTTGTGGGATAATTAAGGAGATCATGTCTCGACGTCGTCAAGTTGCCGATATGCAGTACCTGTTGTACCCATTTTGTGGATAACTAAGGATATTATGTATCGAGGCCCTCATGTGGAAGATATGGAGTGTCGAGAGACTGCATGACCAACAATACCCTTTTTCACAGTTGGAGACCCTTCTCACCACCACAGAGGTCCCAAATTTTCATATGGCATCCACCACATCCGATGGCTTCCGGAAGGCATTGGGCCTTGCTCCATGGGGTACAAGTTAGTATTATGGTGAGTATCATTTCAATACTTAAGCCATTTGATTATGTTGTATCTTAGATTGCTCTAGATTTCATGATATATGCTTGGACATTATGCCTTTTCCCTACTTCACCTTGGTGGTTGACATTGTGCCCTAGTAAGTGGTCTTCCTTGGGGACGGGTTTGCTACTAGGAAATCCCTTGAAGAGCCATCATGCCATTCCCGACCATACTTACCACTCTCCATCACTATTTCTCCCCATTTCCTTATCTCTTGGGATTTTAGGGTGTATTGACCCAAGAAGGGGTTGTCCCTCATTCTATGAGAAGAAGGGGTTGAAGGCCCAGAGGGATTGATGTTGGGTAAAAGATAAAAGCCTATGTATAAACCTTTTAGATGCTTTTCCCGGGGATCACCCAAGAAATCAATGAAACGCTTACCTTTGAGTAAAGCGGGACCCACAATAAAATATGATTAAAAGTTTAGTTGAAGGATAGGAGGTCTCATCACTAGTTGGCCTATCATGTCCATGAATATCTAGTGGTATGACATTACCATCATCTGGTCACCAAGCAGGGTAGTGGCTCTCAGTTGCATGGTTGAGAGAAAGGGGGTCTCATCACGAGCCAACCTTCTCATTTCCACTAGGTGTTTGTGGGTGACATTGCCATTATATGTACACCACGTCGGGGCAATGGCCTTCAACATTTCCTTAAAATTATGAAAGAATGAAAGAATGGAAAATAATGGGCTTGAAGGGCTTGAAAAAAGTGCATTGCGGATGAAGGTACCACAAACCCTCTACAAAGGCACCCATGAATGAGACATTGCGACCTCTTGTATGTCATGAGCCCTATGCCCATTGAGTCTTGACCCCAACCACCTCACCCACTTTACATGGCTTAGAGAGGGATCTCTTGGAAGCTCTCCTTGACCTAGGGAAAGATCTACCCAATAGGACACCTTGTCAACCCTCCCACATTCAAGCTTGACAAGTCGCATAATGTCTTTGAGAAATTAATTGTTTGATATAGTGGTCTTTTATGCACATGCTTAGATGGCTCATTTCTTGATTGGATTCACTTATCATGATGTTATTAATTAAGATCCTTGGAGGGCATGCTTATTTGTCTTTGCAAGACCTAGTTGGTGGACAATTTTGGAAGAACAAGCCTATCTTGGGCTTCCATGGGGCTTGAATCCCACAGGTGGATACCAAAGGCCCACATGTCGGATAAGAAAGATCAAACTTGGAAGGCCTTACAAATGACTTGGACAATGTAGCTTATCCCCCACATGCCAAACATTTTTCCTAAGAGAGGGAAAACATCACATCTAGAGGCATAACGTCACCTAGGGGGGTTAGGGTTTGCCAGTGTGGTTGATGCATTGGCACTTGGACGTTTTGAGGATAAATGAGCTTTGACGATGAAGGAAGAAATTTGGATACTTGACATGTGGCTTTCGCAAGGCTATCCACACTCCTCCTACACCAACGACTTGCTCCAAATTCCAAAACATCCCCTAAAGGGGTGACGTCCTTCTAAATTAGGGTTTTCTTATGTGCAAAAGTGAATTTTAAATGAATTAATTTGTTAAGTGAGAAAGATTAGGGTTGTTGACCCCTAGTCTTGTGGTTTACCCCTAAATATGTGGACAAGTCACCTTGGTCACATTTTGTATAAATAAGAGATCATAAGATCTCATTTTATCATAACTCACCCTCTTGTGAGAGTCTCTTGGACTAAAATTTCCGCTCTCTATGGCTATTTCTCTCTCTTGTGCTTTTATTTATGACTATGTCTTGGATTATTGCTTGATGGAAATGGTGCACTATCCTTTGAAGGCTTTCTTCATTTCTTTTTTGGTGGTTAGTCTATCTTTTGTTGCCTTTTAATGCTTGAAAGTGCCATTTATTTCATTGTATTATCATTTGTACAAGTTAAAGGTTCTATTTTATTGAGCCAAGTAGGGAGTATAAGGGTATACACCCCTACTTGTGTTTCCACCATTTTATTGCTAAGGGAATATTACTTCATAAGGGATTACTAAGAGGAGTATAATTGCATACACCCTCCTAGTTGAAACCCTAGCTAGCTAGGAGGTAGCCTACCCAGATTCTTCACATTCTCTTGACTCCATTAACCCAAACTTTTGAAGGCACTAGTCATTTACTTGTTGCGTTGAAGAAATAAATTGTTTCCTTGGTAAACATGAATTTTGCAAGTTTAAAGTTTATCTCTTGAGGAAAGTTTTCCTTGAGCCTTTGGCTCTCTTGCCTCATTGAGGTGTCCCGCTTCTCCTACTACTTTATTGGTTGTTACTAACACTAACCTACGGCCATTAGGGCTGCATATCCCTAGTTGATAACTTACTCCTAACTCCTAAACTAACCATAGATTTACCCCCTAACTTTGTTAGTCTAACACACTAAACTAAGCGCATCTTTTAGGCTATGTTTTGGCACTTGTTAATGATTAAATTTGTTGTTGTACATCATTGAATGTTACAGCCATAAGGCTGATATATTACTGCAGAAATCTACTTTATAACAACATTCTTTATTCAGTCCCAAAGTGCTACACTTAGTTCATAATTGAATGATAATTTCATTGATGATATTGTTAGTTAACCTTGTGCTTTTATACATTGATTTAGATATATTGTGTTGTTGATATAACTATTGCATAATAGGGACAGAAAGTTTAACTTGTTGATCCATCTAACAAATTGCTTTGCAAGTGGTTTTCCCTTGTGACTCAGGCAGGTATAATCATCTGAAAAAGCACTATACTTTGGGGGCAGCTTTCCTTGGTCTACAAGTCATCTTCCTTCCCCTCCTCTTCCAATTAGTTTTCAGGCCTCTAGGGGCATTTCCATATTCCTTCCCTTTCTCTTACCTTTTACCCTAGGGTCTCTGGGATCGCCTCCCAAGAGTGACCTTATTCACCCCCAAGTGCAGGACCTACATCAAGGTGACATTGGGTGTAGTGTCACGTAGTTATAGCACTTGATTTTGTGGTTGGGTCGGGCTTTTCCCAACCTACAACTTGTGTGATAATAGTATCGAGAGATTACATGACCAGCAGTGTCCACTTGCACATGCAGAAGCTCACTCTATCACCACATTATGATCCATTGTCAACACATCCACCACACCAACTAGCTTCTGGAAGGCAGATGGGTCCTGCTCCATGCGGTACAAGTCAGGTATTGTGGCAGGTAATCACCCTAATATTTAAGGCATTTAAGCATGTTGTGTTTGAGCTACTTTTGATTGTAGAACATCTACTTGGGCATTATGCTTTTGACCTTGTTTCACCTTGGTGAGTGTCATAGATTTCCTAGTAAGTAGCCAACCTTTGGGGAAGGTTTTCAATTGGGGTTCCTGTGAGAGGTTATCATACCATTCACAACCATACTTACCACTTTCCGCTTATTACATTCCCATCATAATGCCCTCTTCTACGCCCTTTCACTTTAGTGACCCAAGAAGAGCATGTACCTCATTTCATGGGAAGAAGGCGTTGAAGGCCCAGAGGTACTGTTGTTGGATAAAAATATAAAATCCTAGATATTAACCTTCCAGATGCTTCTCCCAGGGATCCCAAAGAAAGCTATGAAACGCTTCTTTGTAAGAAAAGGGGGGCCAACAAAAATGAATGATAATGAATGCTTAAGGGGTTAGTTGGAGGATGGGAGGTCTCATCACAAGTCGGCCTATCATGATCATGATTATTTAGTGGTATGGCATTACCATCACATGGTCACCAATCCAGGGCAGTGGCTCTCAATTACATAACTGAGAGAAATGGGGTCTCATCATGAGCCAACCTTCTCATTTCTGCGAGGTATTTGTGAATGGCACCATCATTATCTGGACACCACGCTAGGACAGTAGCCTTCAACTCATCCCTTAAAACATGAAACAAATAAAGAATGGCAAGAGGATGGGTTTGGAAAAAGTGCATCGCAAATGAAGGTGCCACACACCCTCTACAAAGGCACCCAAAAATGAGATAATGCAAGCCCTTGTATGTCATGAAATTCATTGACCTATGAAGTCTAAACCCCTTCCACCTCATCATCCACTACATAACCTTGAAAGGCCATTCTTGGGAGCATCCCCTACTTGTGGGTTTTGGTCTACCCAATAGGACCTTTATGACACCCCTCACATACTTAAACTTGGTCAATTGTATATGGTTTTTGAGCATTTGTTTAATTTGATGCGGTAGTTTTGGTGCACATGCTTAGGTGCCTTGTTTATTAGATGTGGTTTACACTTGTCATGATATCTTTGACTTGATATCTTTGGATGGTGTACCCTTTTGTTTTGTGGGACCTTGCTTGGTGGCCAGTTTTGGGAGAACAAGCCTAGCTTGGGATTTCATGAGGAAAGGAGCCCACGAGTTGGATGTTGTAGGCCCACACACCAAATCACAGAGATATGCCTTTGGAGGATTACATGGCATCATGGAGGATCTTATACAACCCCTAGTACCCAAACAACTTGCCTAGGAGAAGCAAAACATCATCTTTTGAGGGTTGTTGTCATGCTTGAGGGGGTTTGATTGTAATGGACTGATTGCACATTGACACTTGGCATATTTTCACCAGAGGAGACATGGATTGACCCTAGTACTTGATGAGGAGGCTCAAGGAGCCCCAACGACCTCCATTCTCTTCTCCAACGACTTGCTCAAAGTGTCAAAACGTCCCCTAAAGGAGTGGCGTCATCTTCTTTTAGGGTTTTTAATGTGTTAAAGTGAAATTTAAATGAATGTTTGGTTAAAGGGGTAAGATAAGGGTTGTTGACCCCTTATCTTATGTTTTACGCTTTGAATGTGGAAAACCTTTGTCAAATACTTTTTGTATAAATAGAGATCAAACTCAAATCATTTTCATAACATAACTCTCCCATTATGAGAAGTACTTGGCTGAAATTTTCGCTACTCTTGGTGATTATGGTCTTTCTCTCTTGTGAAAAGTCTTTTGGTGAATGTTTCTTGGTGAATGGATGAGGAGGAGTGATGCGCACCCCCTAAAGGCTTTCTCTATTGGCTCTTGGATGAATTTTGCATGATAAACTAGGGTTTGATATCTCATTTTCTTGGAATAAGTAAGGAAAAATATGCATATTTATTTCTTTCTTGCTTATTTTGGTTATTGTTGGTGGAAACCCTAGGGAGGAGTATGTTAAATACACCCTCCATCATTGTTTCATCTCATTGTTAAGGTTATAAGTCTTTCTTTTTTGCAAGGGTTGATAGGAAGAATACGAGTGTGTATACCCTCCTAGATTTACCCTAAGTTGGTTGGCATACCCTAGGGAGTAAGAGGATTTACACCCCTAGGGTTGTCGTTGATCTAACTTGTGCTTTAAAGACCCTATTCACTCAATTTTAAAGGCACTAATCTTAATATTTTGCATTGAAGAAATAAAATGCTTGCATTTGGGAAACGTGATTTTCGGTCATTTCAATTTTTTACAATTTGGGTTTTGTTTCTTGTGCCTAAAACACCTCTCCACCACTAGGGCGTCCCCTCTAAAGGGTTAGTTTTTGTTGTTGATACAAACATTCATCTTTAGCCATTAGGGTTGCAGAAACCCTAATCTAAATTCTTTAATTACTCTTAAATCAACCATTGAAAGTTGCTTAAAGTTTGCACACTTAAACTACTAGGCCTAATGCACTTCTCGGCAAACTTTGGGGGGGGTTTAGTGGCTGATCTTCTTGTTGTAATAAATTGTTTGTTACAGCCATAATGTTGATTTATATTGTTGCGAAAAGTGTTTACAACAACCTTAACTTTTATGCTAGTTATATCTTGGTCTTTAAATCTTGAGTTTCATTAGTGTTTAGCTAGTTTATATCTTGCATCTTTCACTTGATCTCTAGCATTTGTTTAGCATCTTATTGTGTCATTTCATTGCTGATATATATTGTTACTAACAGCTGGTATTAGGAACAACAAGCTTAACTTGCTTGTCCAATTGATATATTACATTGTATACTTGGTTTTCCTTGTGTCTCGGACAGGTATTATCTATTTGCAGGTCACTCAAAGCTTTGGAAACCTCAAACAACCCTCAAGACTCATTACCAAGTTCCCTTTTCCATCTAGAAACTTGAACTTTAGGGGCATTTGTTCGTACAACAAGTCCGCATCCCCAAAAATATATGTATCACATGTCCCAAAGGATGACTGAAAATCATCCTGAAAATGTTGCCACTGGTCATCCTCGAATAAATTTGTAATCATGTCATCATCAAGCTGCCAAACATATGAATCATACATGCATGAAAAGTAGTCCTTTGAAGATGACAACTCAAACCTATTTTCTTGAGGGTTACCCTCAATATCGTAAATGGGGTCTTTATCAAAAATGAGACAACCAAAATCCCACTTGTGTCTGCTAGTCTGTATTAAAGTTTCTATATGCTCATCAACCATATCCAAAGGTTCTTTCATAAGATCATTAGCATGACTGAAAATGACCATCTTTTTGTCTTCATGTGAAGGAAGAGCAGAGGTTGGGGCGACTTCAACAGGATCTTCAAATTCTTCATCACTGAGGGTAGTTGTTTCTTTAGCTTCATGAACAGGAGGAGAGCGTGATTAGACAACCTCATCTTCATCATGCGGGAGCAAATATAATGATGCCTCAACATGTTGTGCTTCATTGGGATTTTTTTTTATCTTCATAGGCACGCTCTTCCATCGCCTCTTCATTACACAAGGCTTGATCCTTACTGCAAAGTGCTTTGTTTTCCCTTTTTCAAAAGGATATGTCATATCTGAGGGCTCCTCTAACACTTCTTCACTTCCACAATCATGGAATAAAGCATCATCAAGTTCTTCAAAAGGGTCATGACTCATCATGTTCTCTTCTTGATGTGCAGGAGGAGCAGAGGCCTGGATGTTTTCATCAAGTGGAAGGGCATATATGAGCACTTCATCTTCATCAAACGTCTTGTCCATATCTTCAACATGAGAAATTTCTTCAAGATGTTCTTGGTAACTTTCTTCACATATTTGTCCTTCAATAAATTCTTCATCTATTGTTTCATTGACCAGAAAACCTTCTCTGCAAAGAGCGTGTTTGATCTCTTGGAAAGCATCTTGTAAACACTAAGTAATTGGCCGATAGTGCCTGAGAAATTCTTCAATGAGATTTGTAGAAGAAGGGATACTCTTTGGATTACACGAGTGTGCAAGCCAACTCCTTTGACTTGATTACAGTGAAGATACAAAAATTTCCATCAACACATCTTCATGTAGCACACTTAAGCTTGAAGCATACTTCATATAATTGACGACATGGGTGACTGCTAGAACTGGGTCGCCATTAGATTTAGGGCAACTTGCCCTCCACTTTGGGGAACAATGATTTGGATATCCAGGGATATTTTGAATATCCAAAGAATGATAGACTTTATGGAAATCCCATGGTAAGTCCCGTGAGGCCATCATTCCATTACTTAGGGTAATACCTTAATGGAGTCACCAGATGAGATCGAGGTTCATCAAATGATGGAAAAGGGGAAACAAGGAAAGATGGGTTCTTGGAAGGTGGAGTCATCAAATGAGCCTCAAGAAGAGCTCATTAAGGGTGGAAGGGGAACGTCCTTCAAGTGGAGTCACCAGGAAAACTAGGGAAAGGCTTTGGGATAGCTTGCCAAAGTGTCATTAGGGTTCGAAAGAGGATTCAAAATCCTCCCCGACAGCGGCGCCAAAATGTTATCACACAAGTTCTAGGTTAGGCAAAGCCCAACCCAACCATCAATTGGCGACAACTTAGAGAGCACCTACCCACTATCACCCTAGGGTCATCGGGATTCACCCCTTGAGGTGACTACCTCACCTCTAAAGTGACGGGAACACCTGCCTAAGGTGACAGTGGGTAGGTGGTCTCTAAGTTGTCGCCAATTCATGGTTGGGTCAGGTTTTCCCAACCTACAACATGTGTGATAACAAGTAGTTTGAGTAGGGAAAGTCAACAAGTATTATTAATGTGTTGTTCGTCTCCTTCACAATTTGTAAAACTATGCAGTGGCCATGGCTATCAAAAATCAACAAGTCTTTATTCGTAGGTGAGACACCACCACCTCCAAAAGTGATAAATGATAAAACAAATTCATAAACAATTCTATAATCATCCATGCATTAGGATATGTAGCCAAGCATGCTCCTAGCTCACAATTTTGATATAGTTCTTCAATTTTTCCCCTAGAACAAATAGAACCCAAGGATTGATAGTCCAATTGTGTTTACACAACACTATAATTATCCACTCTTTGTGCTTAGGGAGCATTTTTGGCACTCTTATGCCCTCCCTTGACAATTAGCTACATACCACAATTCCTTCCAATGTGTAAACCAATCTTATCACAATTCCATATGTTTTTTGGACTCCATAAATGTTCCTCATATGCCTTGGACAAATTGTCAAAAATTTTGGTTACAAATGTAAGGCATAAATTCATATTTTCATCTATATCTAGGCCCTCAATGTTTTGTAATACAAACTCTAAATGTTCTTTCTTGCACTTGTTCACCACAATATCCCAGGAAAACCCTCTTTGAATGGATTAGGCCTTAACTAGAAAAATTGAGCAATGTTAGCCTTTAGAACCCATGGCCAATCAACTATCTCCTTGTACCAAACAACTATTTTCCTCCTTTTGTTCAATTAACACTATAATGGGACCTTTCCTCTGCATATCTCAACCATTTGACCAATAATGCAATGACATTGGTGTAATTCTGTATTTTCTCACCATTGATTTTACCAAGTATCCATTAAATTCAATGTCATTTATTGTCTTCATCATATCCTCTTTTGTCTAGCGTCAAATAACATTGATCTTCTTGCTTGAACTTGCACCTTACATTAGAATTGATGGAGGAGCAACACATTCTACCTGTCTACATCATTATGCTCTTCAATATATGCATAATTGTGCTCTTTAACTATATGCATAATTATGCTCTTTAACATCATTGTGATTTAGCTCCTCATCTGACACAAAAATGTGATCCTTGGGCACCCCTGGTCACATGCCTTTTTTTCTACCTCATAAAAGCCATAACATTTGCCGTCACTAAAAAAACATGAAACATACAAACAATGTATATCAAAAGAGGTTGATACACTGTAGAACAACAGCAAAATGAAAACATATGTGACAGCAAACAAAACTCGAAAACAATATAGTTTGACCTCGATCCCCTGCACTCAAGATACACACTGAGGGACTGTTCACAATGATCTAGAGAGCAGCATTGAATTGTGTTGCAGAAATGGTGCTTGCATTAATGATATAAAAGATTTATATTCATCTATAAAATTTCATCAGTGACTGGTCATTGACATGTAATGAACAGTTGAAATACAGATTTTATGTTTGGGATTGATTATGATCATGATCAAACAGCTCTCAAATGCCTCTGGTTTATCCTTGTGCTTCTGAAATGTGTAATGATTATGGAGCATCAATTTGATGAATTTGGTTTATCCTTGTGCTTCTGAAATGTGTAATGATTATGGAGCATCAATTTGATGAATTTAATGAGTTATGGCCCTTCTCTGAATTATAGATTGCATACTTAACATGAGCTTGTTGAACACATTGGAAGGTGAAGCCTACCATAAATGTTTGTTCAAAAGCACAGATGGAAATCAACATCGGGCTCTATGTAGACCATTTGTTAGGCATATCAAAAAAACAGTTGCTGCAGAGATTCTCCAGCTACCAACCTTTCAATTAGATGTAATAGAGTATCTACATCAAGATTGAATCATGTTGAACAGAACGTAGTACAGTGCTAAATGTTTAAGGAATTGAAGTGTCCTTTGTTAGAGCATTTGATGATGTATATTAAACGTGATGTTTTCTTATGACAAAGCTGTCAACGATGCACTGTGCTGCACCAAAAGTCAGTGTGGGCAATTGCAGGCCCAATGAATTTATGGGCTAATCTTACATTTTTATGACCATTCTGTTATTTTAATATAATTTTTATAATGCTTTATTCAAACTTTGTTGACTTGTTAAAGATTTGGAGATTGGATTATATCTCCACCATTGGCCTCCCTGCTTTAAAGCTGTTAAAATAAATTAATCATAATACATTTTATAATGGTGTTGTCTAGCTCTTCTATGAAATAGTTTTTTTCGTTGGAATCCGGTGATATAAATTTGCACGAAATCACTAATTTTTGTTGTTTAAAATTTATTTTTAAATATAGAAATGGATTCAGCACGCTGAAAAACTCCCGAGGCACTCGGATTATACAGAAATAATCACTCAAATCTGTGGATCTAACAATTTCTTGCCGGATTTCGGGCAAATGTTCCCGAAAAATATGGCTGGAAAATAATCATTTCAAAGAATGTTTAGACTATGGCTTTTATAATTAGTTTCCTTTATAATTTGATATTTGATGTGCCGTACACTTTTTAATTAGGCCACTATCCATTTCTTTTCTGGTTTTATAATTGGGACACTATCCATTTATTTTCTCTTTTATTCGCTTTAATTCACAAAAGGCTTACCGTTGACGTTTCTTTCAATCACTTATTTTCATCAGTATGGAGTGCTTACAGAATTTTCCCCATATACATCAAAGAAAAATAACCAGTTTCTGAAATTAATTGAAACATAAATACTCTGGGAGTGTTTATATAATTTTCCCTATACAGATCAAAGAAAAACAACCATTTTCTGAAATGAACTGAAGCATAAATGCTCAGGATTTGGAATAGCTGTGCAAATGTAATAACCTTGCACCTGCTTTTGTAATCTGTTTCTTCTCAAGAGAAAGAAA
>ML795096.1:118765-138765 GCA_009831015.1 Picea engelmannii
GCTCCTAGCTCACAATTTTGATATAGTTCTTCAATTTTTCCCCTAGAACAAATAGAACCCAAGGATTGATAGTCCAATTGTGTTTACACAACACTATAATTATCCACTCTTTGTGCTTAGGGAGCATTTTTGGCACTCTTATGCCCTCCCTTGACAATTAGCTACATACCACAATTCCTTCCAATGTGTAAACCAATCTTATCACAATTCCATATGTTTTTTGGACTCCATAAATGTTCCTCATATGCCTTGGACAAATTGTCAAAAATTTTGGTTACAAATGTAAGGCATAAATTCATATTTTCATCTATATCTAGGCCCTCAATGTTTTGTAATACAAACTCTAAATGTTCTTTCTTGCACTTGTTCACCACAATATCCCAGGAAAACCCTCTTTGAATGGATTAGGCCTTAACTAGAAAAATTGAGCAATGTTAGCCTTTAGAACCCATGGCCAATCAACTATCTCCTTGTACCAAACAACTATTTTCCTCCTTTTGTTCAATTAACACTATAATGGGACCTTTCCTCTGCATATCTCAACCATTTGACCAATAATGCAATGACATTGGTGTAATTCTGTATTTTCTCACCATTGATTTTACCAAGTATCCATTAAATTCAATGTCATTTATTGTCTTCATCATATCCTCTTTTGTCTAGCGTCAAATAACATTGATCTTCTTGCTTGAACTTGCACCTTACATTAGAATTGATGGAGGAGCAACACATTCTACCTGTCTACATCATTATGCTCTTCAATATATGCATAATTGTGCTCTTTAACTATATGCATAATTATGCTCTTTAACATCATTGTGATTTAGCTCCTCATCTGACACAAAAATGTGATCCTTGGGCACCCCTGGTCACATGCCTTTTTTTCTACCTCATAAAAGCCATAACATTTGCCGTCACTAAAAAAACATGAAACATACAAACAATGTATATCAAAAGAGGTTGATACACTGTAGAACAACAGCAAAATGAAAACATATGTGACAGCAAACAAAACTCGAAAACAATATAGTTTGACCTCGATCCCCTGCACTCAAGATACACACTGAGGGACTGTTCACAATGATCTAGAGAGCAGCATTGAATTGTGTTGCAGAAATGGTGCTTGCATTAATGATATAAAAGATTTATATTCATCTATAAAATTTCATCAGTGACTGGTCATTGACATGTAATGAACAGTTGAAATACAGATTTTATGTTTGGGATTGATTATGATCATGATCAAACAGCTCTCAAATGCCTCTGGTTTATCCTTGTGCTTCTGAAATGTGTAATGATTATGGAGCATCAATTTGATGAATTTGGTTTATCCTTGTGCTTCTGAAATGTGTAATGATTATGGAGCATCAATTTGATGAATTTAATGAGTTATGGCCCTTCTCTGAATTATAGATTGCATACTTAACATGAGCTTGTTGAACACATTGGAAGGTGAAGCCTACCATAAATGTTTGTTCAAAAGCACAGATGGAAATCAACATCGGGCTCTATGTAGACCATTTGTTAGGCATATCAAAAAAACAGTTGCTGCAGAGATTCTCCAGCTACCAACCTTTCAATTAGATGTAATAGAGTATCTACATCAAGATTGAATCATGTTGAACAGAACGTAGTACAGTGCTAAATGTTTAAGGAATTGAAGTGTCCTTTGTTAGAGCATTTGATGATGTATATTAAACGTGATGTTTTCTTATGACAAAGCTGTCAACGATGCACTGTGCTGCACCAAAAGTCAGTGTGGGCAATTGCAGGCCCAATGAATTTATGGGCTAATCTTACATTTTTATGACCATTCTGTTATTTTAATATAATTTTTATAATGCTTTATTCAAACTTTGTTGACTTGTTAAAGATTTGGAGATTGGATTATATCTCCACCATTGGCCTCCCTGCTTTAAAGCTGTTAAAATAAATTAATCATAATACATTTTATAATGGTGTTGTCTAGCTCTTCTATGAAATAGTTTTTTTCGTTGGAATCCGGTGATATAAATTTGCACGAAATCACTAATTTTTGTTGTTTAAAATTTATTTTTAAATATAGAAATGGATTCAGCACGCTGAAAAACTCCCGAGGCACTCGGATTATACAGAAATAATCACTCAAATCTGTGGATCTAACAATTTCTTGCCGGATTTCGGGCAAATGTTCCCGAAAAATATGGCTGGAAAATAATCATTTCAAAGAATGTTTAGACTATGGCTTTTATAATTAGTTTCCTTTATAATTTGATATTTGATGTGCCGTACACTTTTTAATTAGGCCACTATCCATTTCTTTTCTGGTTTTATAATTGGGACACTATCCATTTATTTTCTCTTTTATTCGCTTTAATTCACAAAAGGCTTACCGTTGACGTTTCTTTCAATCACTTATTTTCATCAGTATGGAGTGCTTACAGAATTTTCCCCATATACATCAAAGAAAAATAACCAGTTTCTGAAATTAATTGAAACATAAATACTCTGGGAGTGTTTATATAATTTTCCCTATACAGATCAAAGAAAAACAACCATTTTCTGAAATGAACTGAAGCATAAATGCTCAGGATTTGGAATAGCTGTGCAAATGTAATAACCTTGCACCTGCTTTTGTAATCTGTTTCTTCTCAAGAGAAAGAAAGCATTACAAATTTTATGTTCTAATGGCATTTACTGTTAAAATTAATGCAGCTGCAAGAGCCATTCTCCGGGAGGATGGCAAAGACCCTAGTTGTGATCTAGGGCCCCCAGTACACTCCTGGGGTTCTTGGTCTAAGACCAACCAGTTAGGGCCATGGAAAAAGACCCTAGTTGGGCCCCCAGTGTATTTTTGGGGTTCTTGGTCAGGGACCAAGCAGTTTGATGATATAAGTCCCTCGATGTGATCTAGGGCCCTTGGATGTGTTCCAGGGAATCCTTGCTTAGCACTTGGATTGATCCTTGGTTGTGTACCTTGGTGGTTAAGCCCCTGGATATATTCTAGGGCCACTGTATGTGTTATGGAGGTATCCTGGTCTGGGACCAGGCAGATTCTTGGTCTAAGTACCAAGCTGAGATGACGTGTGACCTTCTCTCCCGGAATCGTCCATATGACCTAGGAGCGGTTAAGAAGAAAGGCATGAACACACCATTAGCCTTCCACGTATGCTAGGATGATAAAAAGCTTATAAATTATATCATGGGACTCATGTGGACAAAATGTCATTAAAGAAAGACTTGACCTTTTGACTTTGTCTTATTGTTTATTGATAAAACCCTTTACTTGAGTTATTACCCTCCTAAGTTTATGCTTATGTGTTGGTTTAGACTTTACCTTTTTCTAAAGAAAGGTGGCCACCTTGATCTTGAAACCTACCTCATTGATTTTATTTTATTTTATTGGTTTTACCACTTGATGTTTTAATTGGTGAAATATTATTTATTATCTTAAGAGGTTAACCTAACCCTAAAGCTATGACAAGTGGGACTATTATGTTAGCCCTACCTTACCCACCTACAATCTATAGAAAGAAGTGATCTCTCCCTCCCTTGACACACTTGATGCTTGTGATCTACCTTCTCCAAGCTGAGTTTAAGACTGAGGATTGCTGCGACTCCTTTTTGGACGGGTTTACAAGGGTCTTCTCTTGCGTGTTCTTGGTATGCTTCAGCCTGTCGTGGATCTTCCCTGCTAGCCGTGTCAATTATGTGCTTGCCACTGGACTGTTGGTGTCTTCCCTGCTTGCCGTGGGTTTCTCCCTGCCAGCCGTGACTGTTTTGTGTCAGCCGTTTGGACCTTTGGCGTCTTCCCTGCCTGCCGTGGACTTATCTCTGCTAGCCATTGAGGTGTCTTGTTGCTGATTGATACTCTCGTTGATCTGTTGGTGCCACCTTGATGTTTTCATAGTGCTGCCCTTGATGTTTTGTTTTGCAGCCTTGATTTGTGTGCCTTGTGACTGGTTTATTGAGGCTGATATTGGACCACTGGTATTTGTCTCTGTTTGAAGTAGGCACCTGTGTTTAAAGGTTGGGCTGAGTGTATTAAATCAGACTAAAGCTGATTGTGGCTTTGCCTTTCCAGGCCTAGGTTGGATAGTGATTTGTTTTCAGTCCTAATACTTGGACTGTGTCTTGGACTGTAGCTTTCCAGCTTGCTGAATTTTATTTCCTAACCTAAAGAGTCCTTCTTGGCCTTGTTCCTATGTCCATGAGGAGATCTACCCTGAGGGTTTGATCTATGATTCTCTAAGCTTTTCTGAGCATACATTGGAGGAAGGCAACAGCAGCTAATTAGGTACATACGTTCTTTTCTACAGCTATGGTAATACTCAGATCCGATTTATGTATGTTATTTATTCACTAATGCTGTTAGGTTATGCATCAGAATTTTAAAATGCTTTGCTCGTCATAGATTACAGTAGCCAATGATTTGAAAATTTAAAAGAAATTTTGTTTACAGCTAGTTTACTATGTCTGCCCTTAAATTCTAACATTTATGGATCCATAAGCGATGCTGCTTAAATGGGTTTGAATGTAATTATTTTACAGTAATTTTTGCAACCTGTTTCTTCTCAACAAAATGATATGAATTGATAATTTTATGCTCTAATGACATTTATGGATCCATATCGTGCACCACTTAAATGGTTCTTGTATACGACGAAGATTGGTATCAGCATACACACCTATTAGCAGCAGGCTCATAGAGAAAATTATCATAACAGGACAAGACTTGCACTATTCCATGTCTACAATACTGTAACCCAACAGAATTGTACTAACCCATAATACTAAGATATTAAGAGCTATCATCGACATCTCTATCAGGAAATGGAACTACGGATCTCGTGGCTTGGAAATCTTTAAAATTTCCTGTGCAGGAAACTCAAATTCAGATACCAGCCTATTCAGATTTTCGAAAGAAAACTGTTCCAGGAATGTTCAAGTAGAAGGAAAATATGAGGTCCATCATTTCATTTCCTTGGTCTGCGTGATGAACTCAGATGCTGTATGAAGACAGTTTAAAATGTGGAACTAACCTTCAAAAGCCCTCACAAGATGAACTTGCTTCTTCTATTATGTGACCATTGTCCTTAACTGTTTTTGCTGACGACTTGCAATTCATATATTGAGCAAAAAAACAAAGCATAATATGAATTGCAAGTTGCAGAGGTTAATCTTGCAGTAAATAAATAGTAGTATGAATAATAAGATACACTGATTTAATCTCTGCTTTGAATGTAGAGAAGGGACACAAGCTCTCCCTAGAATACCTCTTAGAAGAGTTACATCAAGAGAACATAATACAATGGCCAGCAGGCACAAGAAATGTAGGAACTAAAACAAACAGGCGCTAATCCTCAGAAGCAACCCTTCGTTTGTTGCTTAGTACAGATTTCTTCAAAAAAACCATAGTTGGAATATCCATGCCCTGCCGACTCACCTTCCCTCATCCAAACAGAGGAATATTTTACAGCTGACCAGAGTAAAATGTAAGAAGAGCATGGTTGACATTTTGACCACTCGCTATGGATGGGAAAGAATACCTCTTTTTAACAAGTCATCATAACACCAATGGATAGAGATCTGTCTCAACTCAGCAGGCCTTTCTTTTATCAACTTTAAGGTGGATATTGAACCATTTTTTTTTGGACCTGTCCCTGTTAGCTTGCTTTGATTCTCTGCTGTGAACGCCAGCTTCCCCCTTAGCTTCCTTATTTGACCCCCTGACTTTGCTACCACTGAAGGTCCTCTTCAGTGTTGGAATTGAAGTATACGAGGAATGGATAGCTTCCCGCGCCTTGAGAAGTCCATCTATCTGCTTGCATCAAAAGGAAAATCAAACTTAGCTTCCTTTGGATATTACCCAAAAATGTATGAAGGTAAGACATCCACAAATATAACTTCCTACTTGTACTACATGATGTTCATCGTTAACAATAGTAAGACTGCAAAAGTTACTAATACAGAATTACATATAGAGCACTCTCCCCACTAGCATATCTACAAATACAATAATGGCAGGCAAATGGAAATGGCTAGGGTTCACAGAGGTGGCAGGCAGGCTTTGGGCCTGATCAGCCATGGATCTAGCTGTTTCATCTGCATTCTGCTTCTGTAAGTTCTGTGCACATGATGGTGTTTAGTGGGTCTCCTGATTTGTGTTGCAACCTGATTTTTCTCCATCATCCCAGACCATTTTCACCAAAGGGTTTCTTATCATGGGTATTGACTCTCTTTCTACTGGTGGGCAGTAGAGGCACCAACAGCCATCAAGCATGACAGGCAAGGAAGATGGAGTTTCACCCTCCATATTTTCTATTGGGATTCGTCTGCCTCAGCTATTTAAAGAAGGGACCAAAACTTGCCCTGTCTCTAAAGAAAATGGGGTGTTCAGCTTTCAGAAACAGTGAATCTCATTCTCAAATTCCATTCATCATATGCTGTTAGAACATGTTAAGGACCCTGCACAAAAATGCTTTGGTATGTCGTTTCATGGATATATGGCCTTCAGAACTTGAAAGTTCAGAATGGTGGGCTATCAGACAATTGCCATTCACTTGCTTCTTGGTGTTTTTCTGGACCCCAGAGAAAGGAGTGGGGTCCTTGAAGGGCATCCTTTAATGATGGAAAGAGAGTGTCTATGAAGCACTAGACAGTATGGTTCAACCCCTCTCAAAGGCACTCCTTCAGCCCCGGAGTGGGTAAGACTTAGACTTAGAGCTCTGCCTTTGCAATTCTGGCACACTTCAATATTTGAAGTGAAGAATACCATGTGCATCTTTCTTATGGCCTAGGAAGATGCAACAGAAATCACAAACTTAAACTATGACCAGACTCGAGATTCTGGATTATTCCTGAGAGCAATCTCTCGACTGCAAGAACATTCCATTCAAGTGTATAGACACCATTTCGAGTATGGGCACCTTGCTTGTTTGTGCACGATATTCCAAAGCAAGCTCAAGATTTAGAGAAACCACATCCTAAAACCATAATTCTGGCCAAAAGGCATGGTAATCAGGAAACCAGAAGTGGAAGTGATGTTCAAAAAATCGTTGGACTCCTGTTAAAAGGACAGAATAGAGATCTTGTGTAGCTGACTTCAATCCATTTCAAACTCTGATCGATGCAAAGAAAGAACATAAGTCACAGGACTAGTTAAGGATGCATCCATAAGCAGACTCTCTTTAGTATTTGAGTGACAGACTCATATATTAATAATTATCGATATATACAGAAAGTTTTTTAACAATCAAAGAACAGTTCTATGAATACAATAATAAACATCTGCACCACAGCCCATATTAACATGAGATACTAGTATATGACAAGAATCACTTGAATGTAAAAGCTCTGCAGATGAACTCACAACTTGCATTTCTTCAGAATATCTAGCAGTCATTTCTGTAAACTGAGCTAAAACCTGTCAGAAGAAAACCACGCAGCAAATTTACTCAGTAAATATTCCTTAGGTACAATGATTAGTTATGCAACAAACTTGCCCCCTCATGGCCAAATGTAAATACTGACCTCCCTATATTCAGCTTCAAACTTAGAAAGCTCAATACGTTTAGTCAAAATTTGGGCCTCCACATCACGGAGTTTCTCTTTTTCTTCAGAAAAGGGTCCAGCACAAACAGCTTCTATAGTATAACTTGCACTTTTGAAGAAGTTATCACCTTGAAAAGGAAAAAAGTACAGCCATTAACATAAAATTACAGCCAAATTGTCTGAGCTTTACATGTATTAACAGTTAGTGAATAAGAACTTCTTGATAATTCCTTTTAACAGGTAGATAATAAAAGCTCTCTTAATTTCTGTTCCATCTTGATTATTAATACACGGTGCAAAAGTGGAAATCAGCTCAGAATGGAGTAATGCATTTCAACATATATAAGGTTTCTGACCATAAACAGCAAAGACATGTGTGCCAGCCTTTAGCTCAGACAATTCACATGGCTGAAAACCATCAAGCTTCTTAAAAAATGCAGCATCTGGATCCTTGGAAATTGCCATCTGAAGTATAAAAGATATGAAATTAGAGAAGATTCGTTTAAGAGCATAAATGAATTCAAAAACATACACACAAGCTACAAATAAAGTAGATGCTCTTTAAGGAAGACCCAGCTAAAAAAGGCAAGTCAAAATAAGCATTAATAAATTAATTATCATGTCTTAATCTTACTGCATTTGCAGTGGTGTCTAGATGATAAACTTGGAAGCGTAGGAAGTACATCCCAGCCGATGTAACTTTTCCTGTCTTTGCACTGTCTTCCTGCATAAATTATGTTTTAAGTGTTAATGCAGATCTGTATGAGCTAGAAACTAGCATGGATATGCAAATCAAGAAAACTTGACATGAAAATAGATATGATTAGCACAGAACTGTTAATGTGAATGACGATTTGAACACATTATTACAGGAAACAACCTCATCGTTAGGAACATAATAGCAGCAAGCATTCAAGTGCCATCTAAACTCTGAAGTCAAAGAAAATGGTTTGACAGTGCACCAGACAAGCTGTAAAACAGAGTAAAAGAATGTATCTCAAACAGATACATAGAATGAACTTGCTGATGCTCCCAAAACAAATAGTAGATAGGCTCAACTATATAGCCACCTATGATATAAGTTTGACGCTCAAAGGAAAACATGGTTTTGAAATTTAGCTGTGTCAACTTTTGATTACTGATGCAAAAGAACACAGAATTTCCCACTACAAGATAAACTAGAAATCAAAACCGAAAATAACAAATGAAAATAAAATTGAGAAGTATAATAGCCCAGAATGATAGAACATTACATCCAAAATGATCCATTTCTGTTCTACTTGGCTCTAGAAAATATGGAGCCTACTACAAGTCCTTCTCTGTGACCATTTCCTCACTAATGGCTCTACAGAGAGGGATCAATATGTGCAAAACTGTAACATTTTGCACTCACAACACTCAAATTTGTTTCATCCATTGCGATCCCCTTTCTTTTTAAATGCTATTTATATTACTTCATGAAACAAATAGGTACATCAAAGATCAGAGGGTTACATGAACATCACACAAACAACAGGGCTACTGGAAAAAAACTGTCCAAAAAAAGCAAAAAAGGCAAGCATATAATCCTGCACGCCAAGAGAAAGGGACTCAACATCTTGACGAAAGACACTGAATTTGACTTTCACAAGCAAAGCCAACTCCTGCTTAGAATTCCTCAAGTCCCCTCAGCTAAAAGGGGATGGATCCAAAAAGAGCCAACAGAGGGCAACCCTACTGAGTGCCACAAGGACAACAGAGGGCAAACCTACTGAGAGCCACAAGGACAACAAAGGGCAACCATATTATAATTTATAAGTGCCACAAGGATTTGCAACTATCCCTAATCATTCAAGTGCCTCCCAAAAGAAAGTCTTTCCATGAAAACCGGGCAATAAGGAAGAGATACTTGCTGAAACCATGACCAAAACAACTTCACAGCCCAACATCTCCAAAATACATGTTCCACAGTTTCATCCTTGCCACATAGAATACAAGCAACGTCCGTGACACCAATTTTATAAAACTTATGCTTGACAGCTAACCCTTGTCCGCACAAAAGCCACCCCCAAGCCTTGTGCTTAAAAGAGTGTGATTTCCAGATGCACTACCACCTCCACAACTATTGTGCCATGGGGCCCTTCCCCCTCCACTTTTTGTTCACAAGTAACATTGCCAGAGGTGTGCCTCACAATATCATAAAGATCCCTCGTCACATAAATGTAGGTGGTCTTCCAAATCCTCTATCTGCAGTCCGTCTAGAATGATACCAACCATGCAACTGTATTTTAAAAAGACAATCAACGAGGATCATGCAAAATTACCAACTTACCAGGATGAAGATCCAGATCTGGATACAGATCTGACAGTTTTTTGAAGATACAGGATCCGGATACGGCAGGGAAATGGCAAGTACAAACAAAAAAATATATTTTTTATAATTTTTAAAAATTAAATTTACATAAAAATAAAAAATATATACAAATTTTTAAATATATAACTTCATTTGTATTCGTATTTGAATTCGAGTGCAATGCAAGGTTGCCAGAGTGTGGAGATGAGCGGGAGCATCGGGAGCGTCATTTTCCAAAAAACATCGAGAGCGGAGCGTCTTGGGAGCATCCTTTTCATATATATATTTATATATTATATTGCATTTATATTCAAAAAAAAAAAGATGCAGAATGCCAAATTAGTTGTAGAATATACGAAAACATGCATATTCGTGCCACTTGTAGATGAATACTACATTACTATGATGTTAGAAAAGCCATCCATAGTGCATTAATGATTAAGATTGAAACTTTAAAAGAAAGCACAATGAACTGTTGAGTTTTGGTGTACCTTGAGAAGTGGTTCCCTTGTGGTTTTGAGCCTCTAACCACAAGAGGGAGATGTTGGTACCTTTGTACCTTGTACTTTATGTCTAATTTCACTTTGACTTAGGAGTTTTAAGTCAAAAGTGAAATGAGTCGCTTTTAGCCAAAAGTGAAAATTAATTCACAAAGTTGGTTAATTAATAGACATAAAGTGAACTTAGGGAACTTAACCCAAAGTGTGTTTGTGAGTGAGATTATTGTGGGATGATCTCAACCTTTGATTAGAGATGGCATGGGGAGATCCTAGCCATCCAAATCTTGGGTATCCTTATGGAGGTTTAAGAGGGGTGCATAGGTGCCTTGCGGGCTCATTCACTCATTTGTTCAGTAGGAGAGCTAGAGAGGAGCAATGGAGATGGGAATGGAAGCATTGAGAGACGGAAGCTTGGGCGTCTCCATCCATGGACGAGCTAGGGAAGCTCGGGCGTCTCCATCCATGGAGGAGCTAGGGAAGCTTGGACCCTTGTTTATTTATGGTGATCAGTCTTGCTTGGAGGAGGGTGCACATCTAGCAGGCACTAGGAGGCCTTGTCCGATCTCAAATCTGTTTGGTTCATGCTTGAGGAGGCACACAATTGTTGGTTTGTGTGCAAGGGATTCTTCATTGGGCCAAAGAGGAAGCTTGGGCGCTTCAGTTCAGTGGATAGAGCAACAAGGAGAGACGGGTGCACTTATCTAAAAGCATTCATCTTGGAACCTGTGCTACAAGCTTGAGAGGAGCTTGCTATCATACCAGGTTTTCTTGTATTGTATTCCTTGTTGTATTCATTGTTTGAGATCATCATTATATATACTTTCATTCCACACTGGTTTTCCCCAGGGGGGGTTTATCCAGGGTCATGTTGACCAAAAATACCTTTGTCCTAGTTTCATGCATGCTTAGAGTGTAGATCAGCTTATTTCTGTTGTAAAGATCTAGAGTGTTACTTGTTTTGAGATATATTGCATGTGCTAACCACCGGCTCGAAAACACTTGCAAGGGCACCTCAAAGAACACTCAACCCATAAAAATTATGGGCAGAAAGTTACTAAACTGTTTTGCTCGTGCAAAGTATTGCCTCCATATGAATCATGACATATCAAATAATTTGAACAGCACAGTCATCCCCTACTTTCTCTCTTATCGTGTGTCTCATTGTTCTTTTATCAATGAGAAAAAATACCTGCATCTGTATTTTATTGACTGGAAGGAATACAATGCTCTAGCTCAAAACTGAATAAATGCAATCACCCACCCTGACTTCCTTCATAGATGAAGAAGGCAAGGGTTTACGAATTTAGAAACCCTAAACTTAGAGGCAACCCCAAATCCTAAATTTAGTCTAGGATAGTACACCCAGAATAGCTGGAGGAGGTTGCCTAGATAGGAGCGCCCAACTGCTGGAATAATTAGCAAAAAAAAGCATGTGCAACCTCCTAGGAATCAGTGCCCTCATAGAATAGAAAAACATGTGAAAAGACAACTATTCTAATTCTAGAAAAAAACAGTCAACTATTTACACAAAAGCACTTCTCTGAACACGGAAAAGCAAGTCTAGAAAAATAGAAACTGGCTAAGGCTGAAAACAGCCTCGACTTCTGCATATGTCTACTGCACCACATAGAGGCTCCTGTTACTGCTGCTTATCTCTCATTCTATGCACAGAACCAGCAGAAGTGTGACATGCTGGTGGAGACACAGTTACCAAGCAACAGGGAAAAATCTAACACACCCTCTTTGAGAGGAAGATCTTCTCCATCAAGCCGAGTGTCTTCCTCAGCGTCTCAAACTTGTGCTTTGCCAGGGGCTTCATCAAAATATCTGCAACCTACAAATCTGAAGGAACGTACTCAAGAACCACTATGCCTTTGTGAACCCTGTCTCCAAGGAAATGGTACCGGATATCTATGTGTTTCAAGTGATCATGCAAACTGGGTTCTCAAAGAATTTGATACAATTCTAATCATCACAGTATACCACAGTAGGCTCCAACCTCTAAATGATTTACTCTACTGTCAACTTGCAAAGCCAAATGGCTTTACAACTAGTTAAATTGGCTTTCCATATACTATGTCTCTATTCAACTGAGTGCAACAGCTTCCTGCTTCCTGTTGAACCAAGGTATCATACGTGAACCAAAATAGAAACAACCAAAAGGACTCTTCCTGTCACCTGCATCCCCTGCCTAATCAGAATCAGCAAAACCATATAGCACCAACTAACCATCTCCCACATACCTCAAACCATTATGAACTATGCCTTTCAAGTTTCAAGTATCGGAGCACATGCTTTGCAGCCTTCCAATGAATCTGCCTTAGGCTCAAACATGAACTGGCTCAAGGTATTCACTGCAAATCATATACCAAGGCTGGTATTAACAAGATGCATAAGGGAACCAATCAACAACATGTACAATAATGGATCTACGATATCTGAAACTAATCAGCATGCAACTTCATATTTAGAATCATAGGAATGGCTAAGGGTTTAAAATCCAACATCTGAAATCTCTTCAAAATTTCCACAATGTACTTCCCCTATCCAAAGAAGACTTGTCCTGTACCCTGCCAAACTTCAAGACCCAAAAGATAATGCATCAGGCCAATGTCCTTCATGTCAAACTCGCTGGCCAAGTCTGACTTGCACCATGCAATGAGCTTCTCAAATATATCTGTAATGAACAAGTCATCAAGACACAAGACCATGACAAGCAGATCAGATCTATCAAATACATAATACAAATTAGAATCTACAACAGCCTTGGTGAAGCCCAATCTCAGTAGGTATTCATCAATCCTAGAGTGCCATGCACATAATGTCTACTTCAGCCCATAGACGGCCTTTATCAACCTGCATACATAGTACCTCGCCCATACACATCAAAACCCCTCGGTCAATTAATGTAGACTTCCTCCTCAATCACACCATTAAGAAGAGTTCTCTTAATATCCATATAATATAAAGACCAACCCAAAAGTGATACTAAAGACATAGTGGCTCAGATGAAAGTATACCTGGCAGCTGAAGCAAAGTTTACCTCATAGTCAACTCCCTCTCTCTGTGAGAATCCTCTTGCTATAAACCTGGTCTTGTACTTCTCTATGCAGCCATCATCTACATGATTTAACTTGTACAACCAACTAGAATCAATAACTGATTTACCCTCTGGTCTCGACACAATCTCCCAGACATCATTCTTCGATATAGAGTTATACTCATCTGTCTTGGCATCTTGATTCTCACCACACCTGCTTTGTGTTTGCCTCCTCAAACTGGAAGGTTCTATGTCAATGATTGAAGATATCCATGCAACATAATTAGGAAACTTCTTAGGAGGATGACTAACCCAAAAATAAGTCTTTGGAGCTCCTACTTGCTCCTATGTTTCCTACATTGTCTAGGTAAGCCACCTAGGCTTCATAGTTGTACTAGGTGGTAAAACAAGCTCTATCCTTGCCCCAAAACCTTGCTGATTGAATCTGAATTTTCTGAAATCTGTGTATCAATGTATTAGAACCTTGCTGATCTGAATCCTAATTCCTGAAACCAGCGGATTGACACCTGGGACAGCAAGCTTCTCAACCTCCTCGGGAAGCTCTAAAGATCTAGAAGACCAAGCCTACTCATCAAACTTCACATCTCGGGAGACTACTGTCTTTCACTAAGATGGAATGTAGACTGTGTAAGCTTTGGAGGACTCATAGTAACCTAAGTCACCTAGTTCGAGTTCATGTTCGAAATTGATAACAATGAAAATTCAAAAAAAATCGTCAAACAAATCTATAAGTTCGCATTAAATTCAAATATATATATATATATATATATATATATATATATATATATAATATATTTATATAAATTAATTAATAAATAATTAAATTTACTTTTTATATATAATAATATATAATCTATTTTTAAGGTCACAGCCAGCCAAGCCAGACACCAAATTGGTGTATGAGACCCCCTTGTTTGTGGGACAAGGAACCCCCTCCGCACAACGATTTGATAGAAAGTCTACAGAGGTATACATACCCTACCCCTCTCTGGATTTGAACCTGTGACCTCCAAGGAGGAAACACATGTTCTTAACCATTAGGCCCACTCAGGTTGTATATACAACATATATATTATTATGTCAATTGGGTTTAGCTCGGGTGGTTGGGAGGAATGATTGTTATCCACCCCGCCCAGGTTCAATTCATGCAAGTGACATGTTGAGCTCTTAACGAGTATATCATTGTAATGCCCTATTGTTAACTGGCCTTGTGCCTTGGAGATTCTAGGGTTTACCTTGGGTACCATCCTTGAAATAAGGGCAAGTACTCAAGGGTTTTCCCAAGGCTTTGTGACATGGAAAAAAAATAACATATATATTATTATATATAATTTAAAATATATATATAACCTATATATTATTATTATATTCACTTTATAATACAATACATATTTTCTAATTTTTACTTATCGTATTTTATAAACCTTATTATTTATTAAAGAGGATGTTAATAATATACACATCTTATCTTTCATATTTATAATTACACATTATCAGAGACATGTTACTAATAGTATGCATCATATCTTACATATTAATAAGAGACCTATTATCGCACAATTTGTACTTGCCCAAAAGCCCAAGGCAAGTGGGTACAAAATTGGCGTAACTAGGAATAACCTATCACTGTCACCTTAATAGGAGATCCCTTTCTATTTAGGAGTATGTCAAGACTATCCCAGAGGAGACGTCCCCAGTGACCTAGGGGTTTGAGAAGGCTAAGGCTAGTAATCACAAGGAAATTCGTCCCCTCTCACAGATCACTCAAATCAATGGGTTTATTATGTCTTACAGAGACGAAGTAAATAAATAATATTGTGTACCTACCCAGAACAAGGCAAAAAGGGGCACTTTCCAAGTACCAAAATGATTGTTAGTGCTTCATAAGACCATGAGCTTCAAAAAAGTAAGCTAGTTGATATGAATTTGCAGCAATGCAACAGTCTATAACAGCAATTAATACTTTATAACAGCCACAAGACTTGTGCCTTGAAAGTGCTTGAAAATAACAAGAAGAAATAGCTTTAACCTAGTTGAATGATAAAATCTTGTCACAAGCAAGTTTGGCAATGTCTAGCTAGCAAAATAGGTCACTTTTGTAGAGAATTTGCTGCAGTTAGATGGTTGTAGCAATCTTTTGCAACAGCAGCAAATTCTAATGCTCAAAAGTGCAAGAAAACACCATACAAAGTTAACACTTACCTAGCAGATTGACTAGCAATTATCACAATTGAGTTTTGAATGAGTTAAGTGCAAGTTATGTAGGCAAATGTATCCAACCAAAGTATGTTTGTATGGATGAAGCAATGTTTTGCAACAGCAACAAGTTAGCTAAGGAGTTAGTCTAGTTTAGGGTTAGCAAATGTTAGTAAAAGATTCAAGGATAAAGCTTTGAGTGTTTGTTTGATCAATCAACACTTGTAAATGGTAGACTAGTGCCTTTCTAGGGTAATGGAGTCAATAATGGCAGCAGCAATTCTTAGAGGAAAAATAGCAATGATAATGTTATGTCAAGGGGATGGAAAGGATGAGAAAGGTGTTGGTATCCCAAGGCCTAAAAAATCCAACTCCTAGAGATAATTGCTAGAAAGTAACAAAGGTTAGGCCCTAGCAATTTCATTTTTCCTTGAACAAATTGTAATAAAATATGCAATGGGCAAGGAAGTAGGGTTACTAGAGTGCTACAATGGTTGGGCTCTAGTATCTACTTCAAGATAGTTGCCTTACAAGAAATTTTAAAAAGTGGAAGACTATAGAGAAAAAGATAGTAACATATGTCTTTCTCCTAGGGTTTCAAGCAAGCAATTACGTAATCTTACACATGAAACAAGTAAATTAACCATAAGCATTCATTCACAATAAAAAAATGCAGATTTTCCACTTACTTCACTAAGAATAATCAAGCATAAACCCTAGTTGAAGATCCTCCACATGAAAATTTACCAAAATACACCAAGAAATGCTTCCTCCAAGAAGTGTGCACCACTAGATTTCATCCAATAACCCTTAAAGAGGGCTGAATTTCAGACCATCACTTGTGTGATGAGTGAATCATGAAAAAATATGAGAGTTTTATCTCTTATTTATACAATGTTAATGACCTTTCATTACAATTAGGTCATGAAAAGGCCGACATGGCCAAATTACATGAAAAAACCAGTTTTTTACACAAATTAAAAGAATTAAACCCTAAAATCATCTTTAGAGGTGACATCATGCCCTTCTAGGGTGACGTTGAGCCTCCTGGGTGAACGTTGGGCCTTCCAAGCCCCTAGATGATGCCACGCATGCCAATTAGCACACAACTACCTCCAAAATGCCAATCCTGACGTTGGATGACGTCTAGGGTACCAATGGTGATGTCATGGGCCTCCCAAGGCCAACGTCCAGGTGGAAGAGAAAGACCCCCCTAGGTCTAGGTCTGCCAAAGTGTCTCTGGTGAAACATCATTCCTTGTTCCTGGTGCAAGTCTAGAAACATCTCTTTGCCCCTGGCTGGGGTCACAGCGTCCATCTGTGGGCTTTCAGCCCCATGGAGGTCCGAGCTAATCATCTCCCCATATGTACCTGTCCACCAGGCATGGTCCTGCAGCAACAACAAGTACGCCCTCTATGGGCTCATAAGTCACAGGGATCATAGCAATGTCAATCACATCCAATAATCAAATTACCTAAACATGTGCATCAAACACCCCTTTACCCAGACAAATGCTCAAAGACGTTATGCAATTTAACAAGTCATGTTTGGAGAGGGTCTCAGGATGTCCTATTGGGCTAATTCTCCTCAAGTTTGGAGTGTTTCTAAGGTGAAGACCAATCTAGGTCATGTAAGTGTGTGAAATGGTGCAGGGGGGATGTTTTGGGCAAAGGGTGCAGTGATAACAGGGAAATGTAGGTCTTTCATGTGGGTTCCTCTGTAGAGGGCGAGCTACACTTTGTCATGGATGCCATTGTTTCCTAGCCCATTCAATGTCTTTTATTCTTTGTCTTATTGTTTTTTCTTTTCAAGTGAATCGTTGGGGGACAATGTCCTAGCGTGGTGACAGCGTTACCCACAAGCACTTCACAGAAATGAGAAGTTTGGCTCGTGATGAGACCCCCTTTCTCTTGGCTATGCCACCAAGAGCCACTACCCTGGTTTGGAGACCAGATAGATGGTAGTGTCTACCGCTACATGCCCATGGACCTAATAGGTCGGCTCATGATGAGACCTCCCATCCACCAACTAGACCTTGAGTTTTATTTTATCTTACGGATCCCCTTTTCTTACTGAGAAGCCTTTTATTGCTTTCTCTAGAATCACTGGGCGAAGTATCTCAAAGGTTTTATTTTGGCTTTTAACACTTGCCAGCTACCTTTACCCTCTGGGCCTTTAGCCCCTTCTTCCCACAAGGCAAGGTACAACCCTTCCTAGTGTGGCAAACCCAATGCCCGAACCAAGGTAGGGGAAGATGAGAGGGATAATGGTGAAAAATGGTAAGTATGGAAGGAATGGACGATGACCTTTCATAGACCCACCCAGTGGCAACTCATCCCAAAAGGAACCAGCTTACTAGAGCATTTTGTAAACCCCCCCAGGTATGAACAAGTTAAAGAGCATAATTTCCAAGCAAACGTTATGAAATAAAGGAGAGTTCAATGCAACACAATCAAATGCTTCAAAAATCAGAGTGACATACCATGATACCCGGACTCATTACCTCATGGAGCAAGACCCATTGCAACTTCAGGACCAAGCTGGTGGGATGGATGTTGTTGTTGTTGATAGATGGGATGCACTTAAGAAAAGATGGGCCCTCCAAGGCCAAGCTCAAGTCGTCTGGCTCTTGGTACTCCATGTCTAGGACCTGTGGGCCTCGAGACATAATCTCCTTAGTTATCCCTAGGATAGGGGATAACAAGACCTATTAATAATAAAACGAATCCTATCTTACATCTTAATAAAAGTATGTTATTTAAAACTTATCGTATCTTACATATTAATAATTATGCATTATGAAGCATCTCGTTGAAGGTGTGTCAGTTAATCGAGGGTCTCGTGGAAGTTGCGAATGAGTGGGAGAAAGTCATGTTTACAATTGAGCAGGTTGTTGGACTTTGTGTCTCCTTAATCGTGAGCAACAAGATACCGTATTGACAGGGAGAAGATCGCAAGAAGTTGGAATATGTGTTCTCGTCGTTGATGAAGCAAAATTTCGAGAAGTATCATTGTGATCATTCCCAAATTGACACTTGTAACCTCCTTTATTGCTCATTAAATACCCCTTGTTCAAGACCGTGTTTCCCTTGTTGAAGATAGTGCCAAATTTACCTTAAAGTTCAACGAATTTTATATGGGATTTTAAGATTCCACTAAATTTGAATGCCATGCTTCAAATCCGGCAAACCAAGTGACTTGGACTATAACCAACAAAGATACCCTTCAAACTAGAAGGTTCTAACTTAGTTATTTTATCCTCAACAACATAAATATACATATGGCAATCAAAAACACGAAGGTGTGATCTCTATGGTTTCTCACTGGTAAAAGTTTCTCCTGGTGTCTTGTCCTTCGATATCGTATGAGGACACCTGTTCAAAATGTAAACAATTGTACTACATGTTTCTGCCCAATGAAACATGGGCAAAACTATATCATGGATCATAGCCTTGGTTTCTCTACGAGGGGCACATTCTTCCTCTCTTTAACCCCATTCTGCTAAGGGTTGTAAGGCACTGTCAACTCCCTCTTGATCCCTACTTCCTTGCAAAAGGCATCAAAATCCTTGGAGGTGTACTCTCCTCCATTGTAAAATCTCAGCACTGTTAAAATTAATATAACATATTCGGTCATACCATATAGCATTTCCAAATTCGGAAATGCCATACAATATGACCAGTGGTGTTTCCAAGGCATTTTGTACATGTTTCGGTGTTTTTAATTGTTTTGGCTTCTAGAACGCTACCTAGGTAGGCATTTCATACAAAATTACTTAATACATAGTCTCTCTCGACCTTTACTTGCCTTTACAAGGCTCTGATTTCCTTCTTCCATAAACTATGTCTAATCTAGTTGCCTCTCTTGACCTTTGCTTCACCTTTGCAAGTCTTCCAAGCCATAAAAGAAATCATCTCCTCACAATCGCTCTTCTTTGTAACTGGGGTTGATGATCTGAAATTGATCCTCTAAATAATCTCTCTCTAACTTAGTAATGACAAAATTTAATTTTGCAAAGTTGAGTGAATAGTCCAAAACTCCTTTTCACCTAGAAGATGAAACAAACCATTGCGATGGTCAGCCTTCCAACACAACCCATTAAATATGAAGGTTGTGGAGAAGAAGGGCATTCAAGGGAGGAGAGCGTTGGAGAGAAAATGAAGAAGCAGGGCAGTAGCAGAGCATGAAGAGCTTGAGAGAAAATCCTATTCGAAGATTGAAGGCTTCTTTAAGCCATAGCGATCTAAAATCTTGCCAGTGAGCAAAAATGCATTAAATCTCCACTTGAGAATGCAACTCACCATTGTAACAATTTTCTAAGCATAATAAAACCGCCCACCAAATGTCGATTTTCCCATTTGGGTTTCCAAGGTAAATT
>ML795096.1:139289-178163 GCA_009831015.1 Picea engelmannii
GAGCAGACTTGCTTGCCACCATAAGCAAGTAACCAACAAGGTAACCCATCACACATAGAGCCATCATTTTGCCTCCTGATAAATAGCAAAGAGAGGCTTGAATTCATTTTGAATTGCACAAAGAACAGAGATAATTACAATTGTTTATTCAATAGAGTATTTGTGTTGATGAGACGGGCAAGCCATAGGCCTAACATTTTAGGATCACTTGAGGTCCAATCTAGAGAACAACATTGTTTCCATGCTCATCATCTAGATTCGCCAACACATTCTTTATCATAGCCTCATCCTCAATAACATGTTGTAATTATTTTTAACAAGCTACACTCCATGCAAGTCTTGAAATATTGTAGCGAGGATAGGTGTCGTGGCTTAGGCAAGGTGTCATGCAAGCCAAAGACACATGGATTAATGTTTCTCCAAGTCATTTAAAATTTTCCTAAGTCTAACTTAGGAAAATGAGATTAATTAATTTGAATTTTTCCAAACTCCAAACTTAGGAAAAGGCAATTATTAATCATTATTAGTTAACTCTCTCTGAGAAACTTCTTTTGGATTCATTCAAAAGTCAAAGTGAGTTTCAGATTAGATCATAGCCATTGATTTAACACGTTGGGGGTTTAATCTCCACCATTGAATCACTTAGCCGGAGATTTAAAAGTAGAGGGGTGGCTTGAGGAGATCCATTGATTTGGTGAGTGACACCAAGAGGGTTTCAGCTGCAGATCTGAAGTGTGCAAGTGAGGGTTCAGTCTTGGAGGAACTCAAGTGCCAAGAAGGAGATCGAAAGATTGATGCCTTCATTTCCTTGCAGATCCGTGGGTCAGCGTGTGAGTAGCGACCGAGTTCCAAGCGCGCCCTAGCCGTAGAGGCTGAGACTGTTGTAGTGGCCAAGTTACAGATGTCAGGGGGCTAAGTTTGTGGCTGGAATTGAAGCTAAGGGGAGAGGAGGCTAGGTCGTAGTCTCTCCGCAACAGATCGGGCAAGATTGTGGGGCCTTGTGCTACCACAACTGCACCCACAACTGTACTAGCACTTATACACACAGACAGCAGACAGGAGGTCAAGATAGCAGAGCTATAGGCTCAGATCCAAGAAATTTATTGTGGTGGATAAAGTTGCCAGGTTTGGCACTATTGTATTTGATTTTCTGATTTGCTGAAGCTAAAATAATAAACCCTCGTTTGTTAGTTTTCTCCAGAGTTGGGGTTTCCAGGGTAAATTTTCTAGTGTTGAATTTGTGTGATTGGTTTTTATTATTTCTGTTGTGCATTGCAAGGTTATTATAGCTCAATAATATTTATGTTTTTATTATTTCTGTTGTACATTGCAAGGTTATTATAGCTCAATAATATTTATGTTTATAGATCATGTTGATTTTCCTGTTAAACCCAACACACCACTAACAATCCAAATAACTCACTTTGTTGATTATCATCACAACTAGGTTATCAACTAACATTTAGCGAAAGAATAAACAGAAACCAAACACATTTGCACACAAGAATCGGATAAACACCCTTGGAAAAAACCCTTGCAGGAAAACCAGTTCTGAGTTTGATTTTATTAGATAAAATCCTAGGCTCCCATCCTGGGATAACGGCCCATCAAAGGATTACAATGCTGCAGCTGATAGCCTAGCCCACCTGGATGTTATCTCCCTTGCTGCCCCTTTGCACACTTCCTCAGCCCTGCCCACTCAGACACAAGTACATGAGCAAGACTCCCTCTTGCTCCTATGCACTCAATGTGTGTCTCTCACTCTCCTTAGATCTGCTTTTATAATCTCCTAACAACTAAAACCCTAACCCTAGATCTCCAACGATCAAGATTAGATCTTGCCCCTATGAGATCAACGATCGTGACTTAATCTCTCGTTGAGATGACTTAAATTACTTAAGTCACTCAACTTCATACAAAGTCACTTTAAGTCATTACATAAAAGCCACTTTAACAATCTAGAGAGTGTCGCTCAGACACCTCTGCATGCTAGGCACCGCCAATGCAAAAGTACCTATCCAAGCTACCCCAAAAGCTAACACTCCCTCTTAGCGAGGAAGGTACTTCTAGAAGAACCTCCTCTTGGATCAATCTCCGACCCCATCAAATATGTTGCTCCCTCTGAACTGGAAGATCCTCCTGCTACCTCCGTTGCACTCTGATCTTATCTGCGATCCAAGATCCCCTTGGACCCCACTACAGACTGTCCCAGCACCCTGTACATCATACCTTCCCTAATGCCAAGCATCACTGCTACATCCTAGGTATTTGCTCCCTCTGAACATATGAGCACATGTCCATCCTCGAACATCATTGCATACCCCATATCCTCCAAAGCTGACACAGAGAGCAAATTGACCTGCAGCTCTGAGCAAATCGACCTGCAACTCTGGAACAAACAACACCGCATCCACCTCGAGAGAACCACCTGACTCTAGTTGGAATCTGACACATCCAACCCCCTTCACTGCATGCATGGTGTCAGCCCCACTACCCTCATGCAAGTTTGAGCCCATCTCTGAAACACTAAGGAACATCGACCTCATTCTTGTTATATGGCGAGATGAGCCACTATTCAAACCTCAATCCTGACGCTGCCATCTCGACAAACAATTGAAAAAAATCAAGGTTTTGTCCTGCCCAGACCTGCTACCCAGGCCCGCTACCCACTATCTAAGCCTGCTGCGCGAAAAATTCTGGGCAGTGTAACAGTTGCCTGACCCCTATTGGGTGATTCTACGGCCTTGTCTGCTTATTGTCCACCTCAACCAGTTGCAAACTTGTCCGTCGTGCTCTTTCGTGCAACTCTCTCACACTCGACCAGCCTCCACTACACGGTTCCAGTCGATCTGTCAGTTGCTACAGCAACACCTACCCGTACGTCTCTGCCCTCTAACACCCTCGCCGGCAGCAGCTTCTCTTCCGACAGCCAACTTCACGTCCAGACAGTAGCCTGCCTTTTCCTTTGGTGGCTCCTCCTCGTTGCTACCAAATCTCCATGGTCTGCGTTGTTTCTCTACGTGCAGTCGCTAAACAGCAATCGAACGCTCTCCACGAAGATCCCAGCCACTGTCTCTGCGGGCCTCTGTCGTAAGCTCAGCCCCTGTATGCACTTTCTTCCAACGGTTGCACGTATTTATGTCGTTCCGCCTATTCTGCGACCTGATCTCCACGTACACTTGTTCGTCCTCCAACTGTCGATTGCACCGTCGGTCTTCCTTCAGCCGATGACTCCTCCCAACAGTCACCTCACGTTGCTTCCTCTACTCATCACGACGATTGTTCCAGTAGCCACCTCCATCCGTCGTCTTTCCACCTGCCGCTCGGATTTCAGTAGTCGACGGCTTCATTTCCTTCAGTAGTCGCTCGTTCTTGCCGACGAATCCCACGACTCATTCCTCTATCTTGGTTTCGCACGCTCAGCCCCACGACCATGCACACACAGACCTCTACCTATTAACTTCAACAATTGCATGTGTCGGCTCTCCTCTTTACGGGCGTGCCTCGACCAACCTCTGCCTAGGGACTCGATCTAATCTTGGCGGCTACCTTCAGCTGGTGGCGGTTGGCTCCATGGCCAAGCATTCACGCGGCAGCTCAACCCCGAGTTCTTCTTGTTGTGTCTGCTGCCCAATTACTTAGCCCACAGCCTTCTCCACTTCCGGGCCCAGGCCACACTCAGAATCTGCAGCCTGTCTTGGCGGTTGTTCCTCGATCCACACTCACAATTCACAGTTGGCAGTTAATCTCAGCAGCAACACGATCCTTCTGTTGGCTCTTCCTCTTCCAACCCACGCGCTGGCTGCCAGCCTCCTTCGTCTGAGCTCTCAGCCACGATCCACCAACCAATCGATCCACTCGAACTTGCAGGCATACGATCGTACGGCGACAATCGTACATACGGCCTGTACAGTGACCTTTTTTTTGTTTCCTTACCCCGAAGCTAAGTGCTTAAAAAAAATTCCCTCAAACTTGTTTCTCGCTGCCACGAAATCTCGATCTCAGTGCAATCTGGCTTCCTTCAAATCTCGGCTTTGATACCATGTTGATTTTCCTATTCAACCTAGCACTCGACTGACAATCCAAATAAACTTGCTTTATTGATTGTCAACACAGCTAGGTTATCAACTAACATTTAGCAGAAGCATAAACAGAAATCAAACACATTTGCACACAAGATTCGAGTAAACACCCATGGAAAAAACCCTTGCGGGAAAACCAATTTTGAGCTTGATTTTAGGTTGATGATTGCAACGTCATGTGACATTCTCTAGGTCATTCTCCTCTAGACTGATTGAGTCGATCTGTGAGAGGGCCCATGTGATGGGTGTGTCGTTCTCTACTGGACTGAGTTGAGACCAATGTTGTATATCTCGTCTCGAGGAAAGTATTGGCGAGGGTCTGAAATGTAACTTCTCAGTGACATCGATGGAAAATATTGAAATATCTCGAAAAATGTCGCAAGACAAGAGTCTAACTCGAAATATTTCGAATATATCAAACAGGGGTTTAACTCTAAATGTATCGGAATATCGGAGAGATATACAATACTGGTTGAGACGATGTGTGCCCATGTGTTGGGTGTGCCCATGTGATGGGTGTGTGTCAGACTCTGGACTGAGTTGTTATGACATGTGGTCTCTTGTCTATTCTGGACTGAGTTGAGATGACTTGAGATGGTCTCTTTCCTTGTACTCCTCTGGACTGAGTTGAGTTGGCTTGAGATGGTCTCCTGCCTTGTACTCCTATGGACTTAGTTGAGTCGGCTTGAGATGGCTCTCCAGATGGTACTCCTGTGGACTCAGTTGAGTGATATGTTGAGAGTGACATCCCTGTGGGTGAGCACAGGTGGACGTGTCCCTAGTGGCCGAGAACTAGAGGATGTGTGAGATCCCTTGCTATATTGTCAGAGAGTGGCACTTTGGTAAAACCCTAATTGTGTTGTAAAGGGTACAAGTCGGCCCCGCCATGTGAAAGATAATTAATATTGTGTAGTTATTAATTATATTATTAAGTTGTACATGTCGGCCCTATTTTGCCAATAGACACATCATTTCATGTGATAGGTTTTGTATAAATAAGAGTGGATCCCCATTGTGGATCACACACACTTGTTATGTCATAATTTCAAAAGTTGAGGTTTGAAATTATGAGGACTGTAATTCATAGTTCTCTAGGAGCTAGGTTTCTCAGTCATAGCAGCAACCTATTGTGTGCTAGGTTTGGTGGTGGATGGTGGATCTTCTCTTGGCAGTATAGCAAAGGATTGTTGTGTTTTTCCCTTGATTGAGAAGGGTGTTCCCGGGATACTTCTTGTGTTCTTTTGTGCATGGGTATTCTTCTTGTGATCTTGGTTTACTGCAGCTAGTGTTATTGTAGATGCATTATTTATGGATGTAGCTTATGCCAAATTAACTAAACTATGTGCATCAGCTTAAGCATTAAAATTCAACATTTTTATTTGATAAAATCATGGGCTCTCGTCATGGGATAATGGCCCATTAGAGGATTACAATGTTGTAGTTGATAGCCTAGCCCACCTGGCTGCTATCTCCCTCATTGCCCCTTTGCACACGTTCTCAGCCCTTCCCACTCAAACACAAGTACATGAGCAATACTCCCTCTTGCTCCTATGCACTCATTGTGTGCCTCTCACTCTCCTTAGATCTGCTTTTATAATCTCCTAATGACTAAAACCCTAACCCTAGATCTTCAATGGTCAAGATTAGATCTTGCTCCTATGAGATCAACGATAGTGACTTAATCTCTCAATGAGATGACTTAAATCACTTAAGTCACTCAACTTCATACAAAGTCACTTTAAGTCATTACATAAAAGCCACTTTAACAATCTAGACAGTGTCGCTCGGACACCTAGGCATGCTATACACCACCAATGCAGAAGTACCTATCCGAGCTACCCTAAAAGCTAACAGATCAGATTTAGATTTTGTTGCTCTTTTTCTGGGTGCAAAAAATCTATTGAGAACAAAAATTAATTTGTTGAGTTTAAAGAAAAATAACAACAAGAGTCCATTGCATTGGACTTGTCAACTCCCTATCTTACAAAAGACTTCCTCCTTTTTACAAGATTATATCCAAAAATGTTATCAACAAATCAAAAAAACATCACCGTCTACTAGAATGGATGTTGTGTTCTCTAACTCTACTTGATGTCTCCTCAACAATTCAAAGTCATAGTCATTCGACCAAGGTTGAGGTAATTGGGCATCTTATCCTCCCATGGCTACAAGAGCTATCAATTTACCAAATACACATTTCTTAGACCCTTCAAACTATCTCAATCATCATTCATATCGTCAATGAAAACTTGGAACCCCCCTTGTAAAACTTTAAACCCAACAACGATGTCAAAGTGGGGAACATGACACCACAAAGGTGCCAAGATGTTAAATGTGGGATCACCCAACGATACAAGTTTAAATAATGACAATGAAATAGAGTAAGTGGAAAATAACATGCTTGAGCAGTAGCAAATAAAACAAATAGGATAACAAGAATAAAAAGGATAATCAAAAAAACATAGAGAATGGCATTATATTCTTATTTAACACAGAACTATTTAGATATGTAAGATGTGATCATCAAAGATAGAGTTATGAAGCACAATCACAATGTTGGTTCTACACATGATGACAATTCAATTTGTGAATGGAGGCTATAAACATTGATATCCTCCATACCCACCAATTAGGAAAAATTTCATTCACCCAAATAGGTAGGACTTCCTAATGAAGTCCTCTAAATAAAGACTTCATAATAGTGACCTCATGACTTTTTTAAATTAAATTTTCACAAGATTTACAAAGCCAAAACTAACCATTAGGAAGGAAATTAATTAGGAAGCAAATATCCAAAATATAATTGGTGTTTTATTGAAAAAATACAAGGTTCTTGAGTCTTCAAGTCTTCCTTTAGTCTTTCTATATGTCCTCTAAGCTCAATTCTTGTCTACATTATCTTTTGGTGATGACTCCTTGTCATAAGTAAAAATCTTTCACAAATTTTCTTTTGAAATATATCTTAATACTATTGTAATCATTTAATAAAGAATTGCAACTATTAATTAAGCCATCCCTCTTCATGTCTATAAATCTTAAATGTACTTGTGTAATTGGATATCATTTCATCTTATTTATTATTAAAATATCATTGTTTCTTCTTATTGGTCTCTGATAATTGGTATCATAGCCAATGACAAAGACGTAGACAAAGAGTTGGAATGTTTGTGGCAAAGATAAAAATTGCACAAAAGAGGATTAATTGTTGCCTCTTTCCACTAATAGTTGTTTGCGGCAAGATCTACCTCATTAGGAAACCCTTGCTATAAAAGGTAAGGAAAACACACATTATCAATGGAAATGAAAAGGCTAAAAAGGAGAATATTACAAAAAATGGGAAAATGTTATCATTGGTAAGAGAACATGACAACCACAGTCTCACAGATACCACCACCATAAAAACCATGACATAGACAACGCTACTTCTAGATCATTTTGTTGCATAACAACTAATTGTTACCATTGTCCACAAAAAGTCTTATTGCACATAACATGAGCATCGTCATTGTTGTTCAAGCATAATATGATTGCATATAACGTAACCTTTATAAAAGCACAACAATATAAGTGGAATACATTCCTCTGTGAATTAAAAGAGAGGTCTGAGGTTGTTAAACTTTAACGAAAAGATTGCAATAAAGGTAAAACAACTTATACTATAAGTATTAAAAGGTGGAGAACAACTTATATAAAAGACTTCTAACAAGACGTTGACATGAAAGCATCCAACCCACATGGCAATTGATTACAGCAAATTCAAGCAATCACTTGAACAAAATTTTGACAAGCTAAATTGTGAAATTAGTGAACTTAAAAATCAATATCAACCAATAAAGGATATACTTCACCAAATAAGCCAATGAACTAATCCGCAATCTACTTGGGGCCAAAACATCTCAAGGGAACATTCCTAAACCACAACTTACTTCGGGTGAAAATGCCTCCAAGGAACCTGCAAATACAATATCTCCTTTTGCCCAAAAGACAAATATAAAGTTGTAACTTCCAAAGTATACCATGACCAACCTAGAAGAGGCCCTTAATTAGGTTAATAAAATTGATTAACATTTCAAGATAGACCCTTCAACTTCCACCAAAGATCCAAGAAATGATATTAATTGCATCTTTACGATTGGAAAGCAATGCTCAGTCGTGCTATCTGTGGTGGAAAACACCACCTCCACCATACTTAGTTTCTGTAGAAAAATCCTCGAAGTTCTTTCATATTTTTGGGTAGATAGATGTTGAAATGATAGTAATCTTCACTTGTGGTTATTTGTTATTATGCCTAAGCGCCCTCATTATTGCATTTCTAGGTTATGGCTTAATAGTCGACCTAGTTGACTTTATTTCATATAAACCTAGTCAAACATAGCTTCAAAATGAGTCTCAAGTAGGCCAAATTATTTATGGCAGGCAAAAGTGGAAAGTCGAAGGCTGAGGAGGATTCCATGGATGATTGGTAAGAGACAATATAGCAAACATGGAGCCATGGCACAAGCAAAATTTTAGGAGATGGAAGAAAGAAAAGGAGGTTGAGGAGAAGGTTGATTTCAAGGGTGGTCATAAGGGCGAAAACATAACAGAATCCTTCATTCATGTTAGACAACTTTTTTTTGTAGCACTATAGCATTCATCATGCATGGCAAAAATAATTGATTATCAAATTGTACAAAGTTGATGATAATTTACACTGCAGAGCATTTGAAGATGCTTGGTTCTTTTTTTAGAATATTAGACACGAAATTGACAAAAATACTTACCTTCACACTTTACTCAAATATCTATCAGAATAAAAAGCAAGCAAAAAGCATAGCTAAATAGATAGGGTTCTAAAGGAAGTGTTACTACAAAATCTAGCACCCTTATCGTGTGAAAGTCCCAAGCACAAGGTGTTAGTTTGTGTAATTATGGAAAGCTACCCACTGTCACCAGAGTAGCACTTCCTCACTCATTAGGTTGATTCCTTTCCAACTCAAGGGAGGTGTCCCTATGGAAAATGACTAGGTCCAAATAGGTTGATGTGACTATGTGAAGTTTATTGGACCAATGTGTTAATTTGGAATCTTGTTGCAGTATTTCTCAAGTGGCGGTGTAAGGGAAGGTTTCAAATCAAGTTATAAGTTTTCTTATGATTTCTTAATTGAAGTTTAGTAGACTTACTTCAAATCTGAAATTTAGAGATGTCTTAGTGTAATGTTGTTTCAGATTTGCATTTGGGTTTAAGGAGTTGAGCAAGTAAACCGATGTAGATGAGAAGTGAATACTCAAAAAAAGATTCTAGAAATTAATTGTAACAATAAGAAATGACACAATGCAGAAATTTCTTGATGCAGAATTTATTAAGAAAATCCAGAATTCTTTTCTTAATATTTGGGAGTGAAATTTGCTCCTAAGATGCAATTTTCAGACCTTACACAGTTTTGGAAATTAAGTTTTCTGAAATAAGTCAATCACTGGAAACAACAATTAAATTAAAACAGAAAATAATTATATTTTCCACAATGTAAATATCAGATGTTGCTTTACTATGATGCAAATAATTAACTACCTAGACAAAATGCATGTGCTGAAATCAGATTTAATAAAATGCACTCAAAAATCTAAATTTGAATTTTCGGCAAACAAGAGTACGAGGGTAACCTAAATTTATAATCTAAGTTGGGGATCCTAGGTCAACACACTAGCTGAAGATTCAAGTTTTTGAACTAAGTTATGTACTAGAATATTTTTTTTTGTAAGTGAGTGTAAGAAGTTGTATTACAATAGAAAAGATTATGATACAAAAAAGGGGGGCCTCCTGCCCTGCCTAGTAGGAAACCAGACCAGGGGTTACCGAGTTGCGCTTATTGATATATACTAGGGGTGGGACTGGTCTACCACCAGGGGAAACCAGGCCAGTCCCAGCATAACCTAGTTTGAAAAGGAAAAGCAACAAAGACATAAAAAAACAGACGCAGAGACTGCGCACTAGGCCCGGGAGGCTAGTGGCCGAACTAACCAGACAACTAACCATTCACTCGTTTTCTTCACATCATCCACCCGGTTCTTGTTATCCACCTTCTGGGAGACTGTGCGAGTCTTCTTGATGTGGGTTGGCGCACCGTGTCCATCGACTAGTGTGATGTCCATGTGGTGGACATAGCACAGATAGAGGTGAAATTGAGCATCCAACCGCTCCATCTTGGATTTCTGATCCTTCTCGACCTCAACTAACAGTTTGGTGATGGTTTCCATGCTGCTGAGGCGACTCAAGATTTCGTCCAGCATTTTCTTGTGATCCGAGTTATCCTCCCGTCTGGCTTCTTCCATTTCCGAACTCACTTTGCCGATCATCATCTTTGTTAGCCACGCCATCTCCATTGTTTTGTGGGAGAGGGTTTCCCTGGGCTGCGTGGCCCCCGGATAAATTACCCAGTCCGCTTCCTGTGCCAGTGCATCCCAAGCTTTGCCTTTACGTTTTTCTTTGATTTCCTTTTCCCAACAGGTGATGGCCACTTTTCCTTTCGGCGCAACCAGAGTTTGGAAGGTGCCCTCGGCATCTTTTGTCGCCTGCTCCATTCTTGACACCCATCATGGACTATTCGGTCCTTCCTTTCCAAGGGTATTCCTCTTCCTGTGCGTGCGCTTCATTCTCACCATCCCATTTGGTCTGTCACAACTCCTTTGTTGGTTACTCAGCATGTACCTCACTTCAAAGGGATTCTTCCTTTCCCTACCCTTGTATCTGTGGTAGCCTATGCAATTACGTTCCTTCTATTTGCGGCTATTCCTGTTGTCTTTCCTCTTATTGAGCTTCTCCAGCTGCGATCTTGTCCTTCCAATCATGGCTTGTCCGTAGTGGTGATCCCTCCCATCCTTTTTCCGAGTAGCAGCTTGTATGATCATGATGACTCGTCCTTTATCCCTGCACGAATCCCTGCCCATGCTTGCTTGAGATCCTACTATGTTGCTCTTCGTACATGTACTTTGGCCTGGAGAATCGATTCTGAACCATGTCACTCCCTCATGCCTTACGTCACTTCTTGCATGCGGTTTGTCGTATGTACTTTCCCTCGTGCTTTCCCCGCAATTCTTTCTGTTGCACGAGTCTCACTGTCATACCCCCGCCCACTGTTTATGATGATCGTACATGGTCATTGGTGATCGAGTGTTCGACAATCATTTCCTTCCTGGGTCCTGCTTGCCTACCGCCATGCCTTGCACTGTCCTTCTCGATGTGACCTTCCTTGCTTAACCTGCCTTCACGATCTTTTGTTGTTAAGTGGATACAGTTTGTTCCGAGTTGGTCATTTGGGAGGCTGATCCAGGTAGTGTCTAGTTCTGAACCTTCCTTGCCAACCCCCTCGTTGGCTAGTCTGTCCGCCAGGCCATTCGCTGACCTGCGGACCTAGCACAACTCCACTGTGTTCAGAGTTTTTAGATGCTCCTGGATTTTCTGTAGGGAGAGAGCCGGGCGTCAGTGTCTTTGAACCTTGCCCACTCTAGTATCGTTCTAGAGTCTCTTCGTCGTATTGATGACCAAGGTGGAGTCATCTTCCACGATAGTGTTTGTCATCCTTTCGCGCCTTAGGATTTCAAGGCCAAGCTCCAGGGCTCCAAATTCCGTTGCATTGTTGGTTGAGTTCCCCATACTCTCAGCATACAATCGGATGACATTATCATCACTGTCTCTAATCACCCCTCCCATCCCTACCACTCCTGGGTTTCCTTTTGCCGCCCTGTCAAAATTTAATTTGAGGAACCCTAACGAAGGGGGGGTCCAATTGCGGTCTCCTAGTTGGAGTTGCGGATCCCGCCCTACCGTTGCGCTATTGCACCCAGCTTTTAGGTGAAAGAATTCCAAGATGCGGGAGTCCTGATCTGTGAGTTGCGTTGTTTCCTTCTTGCAGTTGCGGCTCTGCATCGTTTCTCGTATTTGTGAGATAATTGCATCCTTGAGCTTTCCCTCTAGTACGTTATCATTCCTGAAGATGCGTCGATTCCTCTCCTTGCATATTGCCCAGATGATCATCCCCGGCGTTAGGTTCCAGCATAGGTTCACCTTTTCATTTTCGTTGTAGCTCTCATTCCAATTGTTGATGGTTGCACTGATGTTGCCCCAGATTCTATTGGATTGGCGGTAGATGCCTGTCGCCCAATCCCATAGCTTTGTTGTGTAACTACACTCATCAAGGAGGTGATTGGTTGTTTCCTCCTTAGCTTGACAAAGGTGGCAACAAGAAGGGCCTATGTAACTTGTTTTCCTGAGGTTTTCCCAAGTTTGAATTCAGTTGTGGAGAACTAACCACTTGAACATTTTGATTTTTGGCCATTAGGGGCTACTCCAGATCTTTCCCCACTATTGCACCGGGTCCTCTTGAACCTGGTCCACGATGCAAAACCGTGCTTCTTTTAAGTTGAATTCCCCACCATTTTCCCTGCCCCACCTTAATTGGTCTTCGTCCTCTGAGATTGCAATTTTCCTTTTCCCCAATTCCTCTTCCACCTCTTTCGCTAGAGTAGTGATACAATCTCTATTTTGTGGATCGAGGTTGTCCCAGGTCCTCCATCTGTTGCTATCATTTCTTGGCTTCCAGTAGTGGTGGATTGTTGTTTTGCCTTGCACAATCATTTCATGTTGGAGCTCTTCCCTGTCAGGATTTTTCATTCTGGGTTCTTGTTGCCACGCGTCCTCCCAGAATCTGGCAGTTTGACCATTTCTAATTTCCCAGAAGCTGTGTTTATGAATCCAGTTCTTGTTGAGCCAGGCGAGATTCTAGATGGTTGATCCCTCCCTTGTGCCCATGAGTCGAATTCGGTCTTGATCATTGATGTTTGGGGTATACTTGGCCTTCCAGAGGTTTGTCCATGGTACTGATTTGTCCTTGACCCATCTCCACCAGAGTTTTGCCCCGTAGGCTTCGTTGGTTACCTATGGGTCTTGTAACCCCAGGCCTCCTTTGCCTTTTGGTCGACAGACCTTCTCCCAAGTTACCAGGGCCATTTCTTTTTATTTTCAGCACCTCGCCATAGGAAATCTCTTTGAATGGCTCTTATCTTTTGAAGTATTCCTTTGGGAGCAGGGAACACTGACATCATATACGTCGGAATTGCTTGTAGGACCGCTTTGGTGAGGATAAGCCTCCCTGCCAGATTGAGAGCTCTATAAGTCCAATTTTTTACCCTCTCCTGCATTTTGTTGATCACTCCTTCCCACGTTGCCATTTTGCAAGCTCTGTCCGTCAGGGGGATTCCCAAGTATTTCGTTGGGAGCATTTTGAGTTCAAACCCCATAATGTTGGCTAGGTTTCTTTGGATTGCAGGATTAGTGTTGAAGAAATAGATCATGGATTTGGAGTGGTTGATCTCTGCCCCTGAGGCTTCCCCAAAGTCTTCTAATATTCTTTTATAGGTTTTTGCTTCCTTGACCGTTGGTGTGCCATGGAGAAGGGTGTCATCCACGAATTGTTGGTGTGTGGAGGTTGGACAGTCTTCGAAGGGTTTGATTCCTTTGAGTTCCCCTGCTGCAATTGCGCTTTTTATGCTTCTGTTGAGCCCTTCCATCATCAGAATGAACAGGAAGGGGGACAGCGGGTCTCCTTGTCTGATGCCTCTTGAAGGCCAGAAGGGTTTTGTTGGGGCTCCATTAATTAGGAGCGAGTAGCTTGTCGTTGGGACTAGATTGACAATCCAGTTGATCCAGTGTTGTTCAAACCCAAAGGCTTCCAGCGTTTTGGCCATATAGTGCCAGCTAATCTTGTCGTAAGCCTTCGCCAAGTCAAGTTGGATTATCATCCCCCCTCTCCTTTGGCTTTTTAGCGTGTGTATAAGTTCATGGACATGGATGATGTTATCCAGTATTTGTCTTCCTTCTACGAAACTCGCCTGCTACTGTGAAATCAGTGTGGGTAGGAGTGGTTTCAGTCTATTGGCTATGACTTTGGAGATTATCTTGTAAACAACAATGCATAAAGCTATCGGCCTGTAGCGATCTGGGGTCCTTGCTTCATTTTCTTTTGGGAATAGAGTGATCATTGTGGCATTTAACGCTTTCAAGACGGAGGCCGAACGTTTGGAGTCTTCCAACACCCCATAAACATTATGTTTAACCACTTCCCAGCAGGCTTTGAAAAATTCCATTGTAAAGCCATCTGGGGCCTTTCCATTGGGCATCTCCTGGACCACTTGGTCAATTTCCTCCTTTGTTATGGGTTTGTTTAAATTGATATTTTGTTCCTCTGTGACCAGCCTGGGGATGTGCTGAGTTATCCTTTGTATGGCCTCAATTCTGTCTTGGTTGGGTTCCTAGGCTATCCTCTGGAAGTGATTGACCAAAGTATTTTCAATTTCCTTGTGGAATTCTCTTTCGATCCGATCTTGATCCCTAATTTTCAGGATTTTGTCGTGGGTTCTTCCTGCAATGGTGGTTTTATGAAAAAACTTGGTATTTTGTTCCCCTTCCTTTAGCCACCTGATTCTGGACTTTTGGCGCCAGAGAGTTTATTCCTGCTGGCATCTTGCTTCCCATTCCTGGGTCATTTGGATCTCTTCTCTTTTCCGATCCTCTGTGTAACCCTCGTATATGCAGAGTTCCTGGAGTATCCTCATTCTATCCTCGATAATTTTTTTCTCTTGGTTTATGTTCCCAAAGATTTCCTTGTTCCACTCTTTGAGTTTGTGTTTTATGTACTTGAGTCTCTTATAAAGTTTGAACATTCTTGTCCCTTAGTCCGGTAATTCCTCCCGCCACCAATGGTTGATGTGCTCCTTGAAGGTGGGATGTTCAATCCAGAATTTCTCAAATCTAAAAGGTTTGTTTTCGGAGTTGTTTGGAAGTTTGCTTCCAATTGGACTGGCCAATGGTCTGAACCCCCCCATGGCAGGATGTTGCAATCTAAAGTTAGTCCCTGCAGAATGATGGATTCCGACACCAGGAATCTATCTAGCCTTGTAGCTACTTGGTAGTGATTACTTCGTTTGTTATTCCAAGTGAACTGGCCATTGTTGGTTCGGATGTCTACCATCTCCATTGCATCAATGAAAGCTGAGAATTCCTCCGCATCTCTATCTAGTCTCCTAGTGCCCCCTTTTTTCTCCGCAAGTGTCATGATTATGCTGAAATCCCCTGCCAAGATCCAGTGGAGGTTGCAGGATCTGGCCTTTAGATTTTCTAGGTCTACGAGCATTCTCCTTTTTTCCTCCAACCTCTGGGGACCATACACATTGGTGCATAGAATCGCCTCGGTGTTACCTATAATTTGCATGTTAACCGAGAGTGTGTGTCTCGTAGCTTCAGTTGCTAGTAGGTTCAGTGATTGTGGGTTCCATAAGGTGAGTATACCACCTGTCGTCTATTGGCCTTCGACAGCCAACATCTGGTACTTGCTCCATTGTTTTTTACTGATTGTTTCCATTCTGTCTACAGTGTATTTTGTCTCTTGAATGAAACAGAGGTCAGGTTGTTCCTTCCTCAGTCTATTTTTAAGTATTCTTTGTTTTCGTGGGTTGTTTAGGCCTCTTATATTCCATGTGATAATCTTCATTTAAACATGTGGGGGGGAGTTGGGAAAGAGTTTTTTTATCTTACCTGAATTTATCAGCAGGGCTCCTAGTTCTTGTAGGGAAACGTTGTTTGATTTCCTACCTTTCTTCTGCCTCGTCTACTTGGGTGAATGTTGCGGGTTTCCCTCGCCTGCTTTGATTCCCAGGTGTCCTATCTCGTCATGCGTACGCTTGATCCCTCTGGATTTTGCTTCCTCTCTTAGAAGGAAAAGGTATTGGATACGATCTAGTTGTTCCGCTGGCACATTGTCTACTCCCTGCTTTTTCCATTGCTCCAGGATGTTCAGGAGATCTATGCCTTCCCTTTCCACAATGTCTCTAAGATCAGGATCTTCTGTGCCTACCTCGCTTGGTGTCATCTCTGAATCTCCGTCTGCCTCTTGCATTGGGGTATTGGCATCTTTGATTCCTCCTTCCATAGGACTTGTGCTACCTCCATGTTCTCTCTTATTGCCTGGAATATCGATGTTCTCCTGAGTTGCTTGTTCCCTAGCTCCTCTATCTTTTGTCTTTTCCTTTCCTCCTTCTTCCCCTTGGTTAGCCCTGTCTCGTCCTTCTGGTCTAGTCCTGGCTTCCGGATTGCTTTCAGTTGGGGCTTTGCTTGGTTTCTTGTTTGCTCTGTTTCTGTGATTCGGTTTTACAAACCCGTCCTCATCCTGTTGTGCTTTGGTGTTTTTCGTTTCTTGTTTTTTTATTGAGCTGACATTCTCTGATTAAGTGTCCATGTTCATGGCATCTTCTACATCTAAATGGGATCTGCTCGTAATCGATGCTTTGTATCCATTCCTCATCCTTGAATTCCAGGCTTATGGCTTCCGGGAGTGCCCTCGACACATCCATCTCTATGCAGATCCTTGCATATATCTCGCTTTTAGGGTTGCTTCCGATGTCTTAACATATTTCCCAAGTTTGTTCTTGTTCCTGATTGCTTTGAAGGTGGACGACAACCAGTAGTCTAGCGGTAAGGAGTAAAACATCAACCAAACTGGGACATTTTTAAAGGTTTCTTTCTCTGGGGAGAAGTTTTCCTTCCACGACCGCATGTACAACCCTGTTGAGGCGTGGAAATATGGCCCCCCCTCAAAGACTTTATCCATGTCCTCCAAGTTCATGAAGACTGTTGTGAAGACTCCTTTTGAACCGAGGTGGAGTTCCACTTCTCCACTTGGCTTCCATTGATATTTTATCCAATTGCGCAGCGTTCTTTCTGTGGGCCACAACCCCATGAACTTGCAGATTAGTGCATGTGTCGGTCCTAATAGAGTTGTGTTTGTGGGTCTTCCAGTATAACCTTGGGTATCATTGTTGTTTTAGGTTTGCATGGGTTGCGCCCATCTGCCCCACTGGGGTTCGCTAGTTCCTGTGCAACCATCTGAGTTTCCCTGGTTCCCCCCCCCACGCGATCCCTTTTATCCTGGTTGCTCTCCTGGTTCTTTTCTGATTCTGATCCCGAGGTGCTCGTCAGCGGTTCTTTGAAACCAACGCCCTGTGGGCCATTCCCCCTGTCCACGACTACATGCTTGTATGATGGGGTGCCATTCTCGCTCCCTTTGGTAACCATTTTGTACTCTGTTGAGACCGCGACTGTCAAACCCTAGCTTGTGGATCAATAGAGTTCTTCCCTAGACAGTGTTATAGGGGGTGTTTTTGTCTTCAGGTAAACAAGCTTTATTGATAGTCTAATCTAGTTTAGAATTAAAAATGTAAATTTCTAGACTAAACTATGGCTGGAAATAATAAAATTTATAAAATGCACAACAAATAAAGACTAAATATTGTGTATAAGAGAAAAATTATGTTATTTCCAGCAAACTAAAAGGTTGAAAATTTAGAACTAAATGCATGCCAGAGGGAGAAACTAGTGCCTATTTATCTTTGGGCTAATGTGATCTTTTAAGTCCTATGAGGAGGGCTTAATCTAATCTAAAACAAGGATTCTAAAGACTACCCTAAAGCACGCCACAAATAATCCTAATAAGTGGAACTAGAAAATATTTCAGGCAAGGAAATGTCTAAGTGATTTAACAATTTCAAAAATTAAACCAAATGTTTATTTCCCTAAGGACTCCTAGCTTAATCATTGTCTTTTGACTAGTAACAAGCAAAGAAATTTCTTCACTGATTAAACAAATAGAAAGAGGGGGTGAAAAGATACCCCACCTAACTATGCACTTTTGAAGAATATCTTACTTGTCTAACTTGATTTAATCATTTTACATGCTTGAAGAGCTTGCTCCAATCCACCACAATAAGCTCAAAGAACGGCCTCACACAACATAGATTGAAAAAACACCCAATATGCTCCAAAGAGAGAAGAAAACTATTGCCCATTCAACAACCATTACAAGCGATGGGAGCCTCTTACCACCTCAAATAAAATAATAATATCATGATGATCATGTTTGATGAGTCAAACATATAAAATAATATTACAAATTCTGGAATTCATTATCAAAATAATAGTTTAACCCTCTCATGAGAGAGTCAAAAACCTTTGGGCGCATGCCTAAAAGAAAGATCCATCAAATAATAGTTAAACAATAAGCAAGTAAAGTGTGCCCTAGTGAGTGCTTCAAAGTGGTTGAAACCACCTTCCCAAAATAACAATCTTGAACCTCAAGAAGTGCACCCTTCAAGAGAAGTCAAAATCCTATCAACAATGATATATCTCCAAATAGAAAGTGGTTATCCAAGGGAGGCGCACCACTCTCAAAATCATAAGAGATTCAATCCATGGAATAAAATAGTAATACCCATGTGATGACTACTCCATACAAATCTTAGAATGTGTGAAGAATCTCCTCAAAATAGTATGTGTGCTCAATTACCAAGTCAAATATCATCTTCAAGGTTAAAACAAAATGTGAACAAAACCAATTCAAAGTTGAAAGTTGACCATCCAGTGGAGCGCACCACCTAAATAGCATGTCTAGAAGATATGAGATAAAAAAATTTATTTAATAAAGTGAAAGTGGGCATGAAGGGAGGGCGCATGCATAACTAACCCTCAAAGGATGTGCAAACTCAACAAACTCCTCAACCTTTGTGCCAAGTGAATTAAATGTTTCATCAAGGTGGCATGTGTGAATGATAACAAGGCTAAATTAACCCCAACAAATTAACACGAGGGAAACCACTTTCTAAAAATCCTTTTTTAAGTATGAGTTGCCTCAATATGTGTGCCAAAGGGGAGTGCTACCCTCATGTTTTGTTCTTCATGCACAACAAGTTGTATTGCCTAGTCATTTTTTCTCCTGTAAAAAAAAGAATTGAACTTAGGAAATAAGACCTTAATTAAGTTTTATAACCCACTAATAAAATAGGCCCATAATGCAACACTTCAACCTTAGGTTTGGGTCTAATTAATCAACAGTAAAATATCCCAAACCACTTTGGCACATTCACAAATGAGAAAAGTGTTTTATTGAAATATGCCAAATGAGAGTTAAACTATGAAGGAAAACTATATTGAAATGGATGAAAATGGGTTCATGCACCCTCTATGAGTGGGTAAATGATGGAATATGAGTGTGATATGAAAATTATCTAGGTAAAATGGAAATGCGATAACATAATGGGTGGTACCTAGGCCAAATGATGGATGGATAATGAAAGGGGGCATGCATCTAAATAAACCACTAGGAAATGCACCACCAAGCTGGAGGACACCAAAACTAGGAAAAGAATTGAACCCACCATGAAATGACCAAGAGAAATAATGACAAGAATATCATGAGCACAAGATAAGGAGATAAGATAATATAATTTTATTAATGTCCAATGAATGACCACAAAAGTAGGTCAATGGGACTGAAGATTACAACAAGTATGAGTATAATGTGGGAGCACAAATGCAACTCCTAGATAATGCTGAGAATAACATAAAGAAAGAAAGAAACCTAAAGTGGTGTAGCCTCAAAAATGTATAAACCCATGACAAAAGTACGATGATCCAAAATACTCCAAGATATAAGTGAGTAAGTTCAATCGTAAAGTTTGTCCAGAGAGAGAGAGAAAGAGGTATGACGATGAGGTTGTCAAGGTCTCCCAAGTCTAATAGCCGAGGACGAGGGGGGCGAACTAGGCATTGGCTTGCTGACGAAGTCCTCAGGAACTATCTGGGGGTCTGGCAATATGATCCTGGGGGGATGTAGGAGAGGGGTGTACTCCTAGAATCCGAGGTCGAAAGAAAGAAACTATGGATAGATCTCTGGAAGCTCATCTGAATCTGGGAGGTGGTCTGATAGGCGAGATGCGCCCTACACTAGATTCGTTTGGAACTAATCCCTCTAGCTCTCGAGGGATGCGTGGGCTAGTGTACGGTATGACACCTCCGAACCCGTCTCGATGATAACGATTTGACTCCCCAAGGGGGAGGCTGAGGGGAGACACGAAGTCGCACCAATCTGATGTCTAGTATACTATGGGGCTCTACTCGTCGTTTATTGCTCCGGTCTAATGAATGAAAGTATGATGTGATCGTCCCGGTCATCCTAAAGTGAGGCATAGCATGTAGGAACTGAGATTTGTGGCTAAAAATCTCCATGATGAAGAGGGATAGGCATCTTTGGCCCTGGTACCGAAAGAAAGTAGGGAGTGATCCCAATAAGTCCCTATAAAGGAAATGGTAGCATCCTTGATCTCATAATATATGGGGCACCTAAAGATGAGATGCATCTCTGTCTCTGGCTCCTGTAGGTGGCACAACTGGCAGGTCCTATCTCACTGTGGTATATGGTGATTCGTCTCAATCTGGAGTCAATGATATCCAACCTGAAGTTGTCCCAGAGGGATCCTAAATGAATGCATCCAATGTCTGCGTGTATAAGGGGGGCAGACAATGATACCATCCTTGTAATGTTCCCAAGCCAAGATGCCAAGAACATTGCGTTTTTCATGAATTTTTTACCGTTTTCTGGTTGTGGCATTTCGTCAAACACTTTGTTGATTTGGTCTTTTAGATTGCACTACGGTTTATACTGATGGTTGTTATGTGTGTTTGCAGCAATAATCAACATAAATATAGCAATGGAACATACCTCAACAAGATGCAAGATCGATCAATACAAGAGATAACCCAAAACACCTCAGATCTGATATTATTCATAATAATGGATGTCCTCATACAAATGGGCAGATCTGGAATACATATAAGATAGTAGAGTATCTGGTCACCAAAATACAAGATAGAAGAAGACCTGGGCTTCCAAAAGCCTCTCCAAGCTATAGACCAAAAAACCAGATGAACCAACTCATAACCCAGTTGAAATATGAAGATATCCCTAGCACAATGCGCCCCTCATTGGTTGAAGCAAACCAAGAATTCGACCTCCAAGAAATACGTTGTCGAATCCCCTAAGAAAGGTGCCAAACTGTAGACCGGGCCAAGGGAAACCCACTTGGCAAGTCTCAGACCAAACAATGAAGAACTGACCCTCCAAATGACAGGATCCTCAATCTATGGTGCGCCCTCCTCTCTTTGAACCTGTGCTGAGCTCCAACAAATAATCTGACAGAGGGTCCTCCCTTGGGAAAGGCTAGAAAAGGCGCCTTAGGCCTCACAAGCAATACCTAGAAGTTCATTTGCCCTGAATCCCTCTCTTCTGGCTAGATCGAACCACTCTCCTCAAGATGGTGCGCCCTCTTGGTGGAAACCCTCCTGAAGCTACGCCCTAGCTCTCCCTGAACCTGTGGCTGATGTAGAAACTCCCCTGAAGCTGAGTAGATCTGATGTAGAATGGTGAGGGAGGAATCCTTCACCTCCGTGACCAAGCTTGGACCAGGTTGGGTGGGATCTTTCACCACCGAGCTAATCTCTAGGGTTTGTTAAGTCAAAACCCTCAAAACCCCCAAGTGCATAGGCTCACTAGCAAGAAGCCAGATATCAAAATGATAAACAACATGAATGAGAGAATAGAGGCCCTTGTTTCTCTTTTATCCTTTCTACTCACTTTGTCCCTCCAAAGTGACTTTTACTTTATTAATTAATCATTTTACCTCTGAAAAGTACCTAATCTCTCCTTGTGGCTTCCCTGGCCACTGAAAGTCACTTCTCATCATCCTATCCTGTAGTGTTGTTCCTCCCGATTCCAATGAGCTATTACACTAAGAAGTTCCTCCAAGTATTATGCCCAATATGACCTCCTTATTGAATTATAGCCCAAAATAACTCAAAATCATGGAAATCGTCAGAAGGCAACGGAACCAAAGCCAATTTGTGCGGAATGGATCATAATGATGAAATAAGATGAGCGATGCAAGTTGGACCCCAAAATACCCCTCAATAGTCCATGTAATCGCTATAACCTCCATCTAGCTACTCTGGTCATCATAACACTCTGTAATATAATGATGTCCCAAAGTGGGGGCATTACAATCCTGCAACTCCAAAAAATGCTCTAGATAGGACATCTTTCGGCCCAGACTCGTTGGAGGTGAAGTCCAAGTGACCTAAATGTACAGCCAGTAAACATCCTCTTTGATAGCCTCATTCAGTAATTGCCTAGTCAGCAAGAGATGGCGCATCAAGGGAGAAGTTGAACGGGGGGAGATAGTCATCGACTGGAGAAGTTGAGATGCCTCTGAGAACCAACCACGTGTACAGCCTGAGGGGGGATCCGTAGCAAGAGCCTCCAAAGAGAAAAGAGGGAGGTAGGGGTACCGCTCTCTCCCAATGGTAGAGTCTCTAAAAGATCTAACTCTATGAAGGAAAGAGACGAAGCGGAATATGACCTCGAGACGAAAAGGGTGAACACCAAACTCGGTCTGAATAATGGGTTGTGGAACCATCCGCTTACAATCATGGAGATTTCTTCATCAAGACAATAATCAATCATGGATTAGCACTTGCAACAAGATGAGTATACATGATATGCCATTGAAGCAACCTCCACCAATGGTACAATATATGACCAATACATATAATAAGATGAAGTGAAAGGAGCATTAAATGGTATTGCCAATTCATCTTGTAACAATTTCACCTTCCACCTTGGTCGACCAAGGGTTAGGTAAACAATGAGAGTAGCACACAATAACATGTGCAATAAAAAAATGTCCCTAGATCTTCAATTGGTACATAGAAAGTCCATGGGTGTCATCGAAGTGTCATGAATTGGTCCTCGGACACCCCATACAATATATGGTGTAACAAGAAGTATATCACCAACCATTATACAACTGAAAGAATCTATATTTTGATGAAAACACCTTTTTGATAATGAGACAAACAATGGAAACTTCAATGAGGATTCAAATTAAAGATTTTGGAATCTCAACACTAGATAGAGAACAAAGAAATACAATAATTTATTTTTTGTACGAAAAAGGATAACAACTCAAAAGTAGCCTATACAGGCATTATGTAGCAAGAGTTGTGGATAATGTATGGAACACTAGCTAACACTAATATGGAGAGATGGTAGAAGTTAGAAGAAGCTTATGGGTGATTGATTGACCCTAAATTACAGGATAGCCAATGCACAATCATTTTTCATGAAACACATGCAAGGAAAAGACGGAATTTGCTATGAATAGTCCCTACAACCTTTAACTATCATTGTGCATTCCAGAATTGTTAGGTATTGATTCATTTTTAGAGAAAAATAAACCACCTCAAATTACAAAAGCTTTACTACTTAACAAAACTCAATTGTTATTATAGTGTTTGTATCATTTGTGTTGAATTTTTAATGCAAGCTCAAGCACATGTAGTTTCTTTTCAATTTAGCATGAACTTGAACCATAAACAATGCAGCAACACAATAGTTGCAGTAACCAAGATCACAAGAAGAATAACCATGCACAAGACACAAGAAGTTATCCTGGAAAAACCCTTCTCAAACAAGGGAAAAACCCAGCAATCCTTTGCTATAGAGTCAAGAGAAGATGACCCTTTCACCACAAACCCTAGCGCACACAAGAGGGTGCTCTATGACCAAGAAAGCTAGCGCCTAAGAGAAGTGTGCACCAAATTTTAGATCTCCACAATGTGTGTTGTGAGAATGAAATATGATCCACAATGGGGATGTATCTCTCTTATAAATACATGACCTAACTCATCAATAGATGTGTCCATTGGCACAATAGGGTTGATTTGTACAACTCAATAATATAATTTATCTTTTACACAATATTAATTATCTTTACACGGTGGGGCTGACTTGTACCCTTCACAATACAAAATTAGGGTTTCACAATAATCTTACTCTTCAACAATATAGCAAGCGATCTCCCACACATCCTCTAGTGCTCTGCCACTAGGGACAAGTCCACATGTGCTCAACCACAGGGACATCACTCTCAACAGATTAACTCAACTAAATCCATAAGAGTACGATCTAGAGATCCATCTCAAGTCGACTCAACTAAGTCCATAGGAGTCCGATAGGAGACCATCTCAAGTCATCTCAACTCAGTCCAGAGGAGCACGACAAGAGATCTCACACGTCATCTCAACTCTGTCCAGAGGAGTATGACTCACCCATCACATGTGTGTTCTCAGAGCATCTCAACTCAGTCCAGAGGAGTATGATCTGGAGAATGTCTCATGAAGCTACAATCATCAACAATTTGTGCAATACGAAATTTCTTTTGTTGTGAATATTATTGCTTTGATATTACTAAATTGTTGTGGATATGTATGGCCATATTTGAAAATCTTACATATATGTTTAGAAACTAAAAGATAGGGTCATCTTAAGTGATATTTGAGTTATCATGTTTTTCAAAGGAAATCCTTGTGGGAAAACACAAGGGATGCTTCCCCATATTCATGGATGGCATCCCTAGTTAACTCATCAGCATAAACTAGTGTGCCTTGCCTAGAGGAATTCAAATTAGGCACCTACCGGCACGGAACTAGAAAAATTCCCAATAACATTGGCAACAACCAATTGAGCTAACCCCTTGGGCTATATTGGAACTATCATATGCATGCTCAACTTAACAATTATCTACTTATGGTTACTCAAAGAAACTAGGTTCACCAATATTCCATACATCTTTCGAGAAGCAAAGCTACATCACCCATTCATAGCTCGCTCTTCACTTACAAGCTCAATATCGAGTAGTTTGATTGTCATGTTACCCCATCAAGGTAACTGCTTCTAGATCCACCCTTTCATGGGGTGTGGTGTTGCTTCTTGCATGAGCTCTTTTGCTCATCTCATCCAAACTCAAACTTGTTCTTCTAGTTCTCCTTCATTCATATGTTGATCTAACCTATCATCAGCTCTCCTCAGTTTTTTCAAATGCTTCAGCCATGGTATATCAGCTCCTATCTCATAAACCTTAGATGATACATGTACTTACAGATGGTGCATTATGCTTTCACACACATGGTGCTATGGTTACTTTGGTTTAGCTTGTTCATTTTAGTCGTTGCGCTATGGTTTCATGTGTGGTTTCTTCCTTAGACATGGTGTGATGGTTTCTTATCTAGTTGTGAAAGTGGTAAACATTAAGTGTGATCTAATAACACTTCATAACTCTAACAACTTTATTATTTGCCTCTTCGTACCATGGGGGATGCAGTTGTCCTTTAGATAAGTGTCATCACATCTTGGGTCAAATTGTATTACTAGAGATCTAATTAAGATAGAATATTTCATATCCTAACCATACTTAACACTTTCCATCTTTCCCCTTTTCACTTCCATTACATTCAATAAAAAGCTATTATAGCTCATGATTGACTTAGCAAATGTCATTTAGCAAGGTCTAGAAAAGAAAATATTGTATAAAAGCCTAAGTCAAATAAATCCAAAAAGGATAAAGGTGAAGACCATATAAAAAGGTAGTAAAGCCAAAAAATAATAATGCTAGAGCTATGCCACCTCACTTAAAGGCCCTTACCCCTAAGTCCTATGCTTAATAATGCATATCTAAAGAACAGACTACGAAATCAAAGAAAGGAAGAAAGGAAAATCAAAGGAAAAAGGCAACTTGTAAAGGTGTGGTAAAATAAAGTGTCGAGGTGGTAACTCTAAGCTATAGTTCCCTATTAAAGGCTCACATATGAAGACTCCTAGCTCTTGAAAGCTAGTTGGACAAGGCAAAATACTTTCACATCATCATACATGACTTTGATGGTCAATACATGAAGTTTCTCTTTCCCCTTCCATAAGTGATACATCACATTACCTACCTCTAACTTAGTGATCTAGGAAATATCTCTTGTCTTAGGAATTGTCACATGTAACGAGGGTTAAAGTTGTTCCTCCATGGTAAAACTTAGGCAAATCTTAAAAATTAACTGATGTTATAAAGTTGCTAGAAGATCTCATTTGTTGTGCACTACTTAATGACTTGTATAATGGAGCTTAAGTCACCACTACAATTGGGCACCATGCATTGGGATCTATGTACTTGCAACGAGGGTGGCTTCTAGGACTTGGGATCCGTGTACGAACCTCAAAATTGGTGTACTTGCTCTAAAATTTGACACTGCCTTGGAATTTGTTTACTAGCGTATAGACGAATATATATATACACACACATTGAAATCCATGCCATTTTCCTTGGGATCTGTAACACTACATTGGGATATGTGTCACTACATTGGGATCTGTGACAATGCATTAGACAATGATAGAGACTCCACATCATCATCATGTGCCTCATGGACCATTCCTAGAGGGCGCACTTGCTTTCTTAAATATATATTCCCACACATGTGGCTTATTGTGCTTTGTTGACAACACGTGTAAGGTTGTTGGGGTCCATTATGAGGCTGTTACAGGTTGTTATGAGTTAGTTGAGGCGGTTATCATCTATTTGACCACTCACTTGATGGAGTGCCTCATTTCTAGTGCCACGCGTGCCACTGATTGTCATCTTCTAATGGAGCACACCTGTCACCTCCTCTTGGTGGACTAGTCTTCTACACCATGAGATTTATTCCCTACCTCATGGAGTTTGTTAGGAGGGTGCACTTGTTCTTGGCCCCCTATTGACCATGCATGTGTTAATTATGTGCTTGTTAGCTCACATTTGGGAGGGCGCACCACTTAATTCATTATTTTATTGTCGCATGGTGGTTTTAAACCACGGTTCTGAGATAGCACAAAATTTTGAGGAGTTGTTTCATACCAACCGACATTTTTTATTGTATGTCTCTCTAAGTTTGTTGGAGAGTTTATATTTTGGGCATGGAGGGTTCTGGATCTAGATTGTTTTATTCATGAGTTAGTTGAGGCTTTCTCCTATATAAGAGACCTCTCGCTCATTTGTATCTTGTTAGAGAATAATTGGAATACATTAGTCTTGCTTTGCAAAAGGTATTGTGTAATCTTGTTTATTCTTTAGTGTTTGTTCAAGGGTATAGTGGAAGATAGCTTGTTTATTGTAGGTATGTTGGAGGAAGGAGCTACTACAAAGTCAAGAGGTGGCACCATGCCACATTAAGGCAACTAAGGTATAGTTCTACTTATCTAGTTCTTTGTGACCATTTAGATTTAGATTTATTGCATTGAGTGTAGACATCCCAAGGTTCTACCCTCTTGCACTAGACTAGGTTTAGAGTTCAACTTGTAAATTGTAATACTTAGGTTGGATTCTCATAGGACCAACCTCCCCAACCATATTTGATGGTTTCAAGTGTCTCATTTGATGCTCATAGGGTAATCCTTTAATGGTGCATGTGACTTCAATACATAGGATGCATAGACAACACTTAAGACTAGGAAAATGATTCCATAGCCCAAGTAAGGTAGACATTGATCTACACTTTGACTTCCTCAACCAAACTTTTTTTTTAAATCATTTTTCATTTGATTGTTGTAGCAATCTAGGGTTTCAATGCTCATATTCATAGATCTAGGTTGCATGTTCAAGTCTAATGAGCTAAAAGTTTAGAATTTAGTGTCAGACTTGAAATTTTCTTGCAAATCATTTGTTCTTTCATGCTTAAATCACTAGAACGATTTGCATTACATCTCAAATCTAATGTTTTAATTTTCCAAATCTCTGGTAGATACATAGATGGTTAAGTAGATTAAAGCGATGCCTCATGGTTAATATTCTTATGGTTTAGATCTACTTGATGCATTAAGTGCTGAAATAATCAACAAGGGTTTGACACATGTTGCCATTGCTTTCTTCAAGCATTTTGATACATTTTTTCTCTAAATCATCATAAATATCAAATTTCAGTCAATGGCATAAGATGAGCAACAACCTGATTAATGGGGCTAAAGGAATCACACTAAAACTAATACTGAGGGCTGGTTTATTTACTGAATGTTTTTAAGCGTTGATTTGATATGCTTAGCATCTCTGCTCTTGGCAGCGTTTCACTATACTTATGTTCCAATGCCCTTTATATACCAAATCGATGCATTTAATCATGGAATGACCTGCTTAAAGAGATCAATGCCTCACCTTGACAGCAGGGTTTGCTTGCTGGAATTCTGACTGTTCTAAGAGTTTTGATACATTTATTTGAAATGTCACTTAGTCTATGGTATGCTAAATTGTGCCTAACATCTATTTGCTGGAGCATATTTAATTTTCAGGGTTTCTATTGGACAGTTTCATTGAATTTGGGCTCTTAACTTTCCTAATGAGCAAACTAACCCTTCTTTCTCAATGTTTTGCTCTAGTTTTACATGCTGGTATATCACATAAGGATTAAGAATTTGGATAAACGTTGATGTCATGCACACATAAATCTGATACCAATCACTGTTATGAGACTGGTATTAAGGATTGCAAGACATGTCTTAACATTGTCTTGATGACTTTATTATCGGCTAAAGTCTGATTTATATTGTATACCGAAATCCTGATGCATCAAGCCTAACTAATTCATGCACTCTTGGAATCTAATTAAACAAGATCAGATTGGTATTTCCAGCATCATTTCGCAAATACATATGGTTTATCTAAGGGTATTGCTCTTATGGAATATGCAAAGCATAACCCAATGAAATTCACATTATAAACCTCTTGCAAGTTTATTGTGAATGGTGGTCTGAAAGTGACATAACTCTGAACTAAATCCTTCATGTAATCATTTCATGCTGGAATTATTCATGGTTCAAAATCTGGTTTGAAGACAGCAAAGAAGATTTGTGTTTGGGCATAATCACCAGTTTATTAAGACATAATAATGGGGTTAAAGTTGATCTAGTATGCTGCAATCCTAATGGTTAAGGTTCATTTTATGGCTTTCATACTCTAAGAAAAACCTTCATTTACTAAGCATCATTACTGGAGTAAATTCTGCTTTTATAAACAGACTTTGGTTAATTCATCTAACTGCAAGTTTGAGTATCGTGCACTACATAATAAGAGTGTCAAAACTCTTTTTTCAGATTGGCAATGTTTTCAATGGACATGATTCACACATTGCAATACTTAATCCATTAAAACATTTAACTCATATTGTGGATCTTTTGGCAATTTATGGCAGTGATTTAAATCAGTCCAAGCACATTAAGCAGATCTGGAATTCGTACAGCAAATATTCCTACATATCAATACAATAATCCTGTCACACAGGGAAAAGAAGAGGAAAATCAGATCCAAACAACATTTAGAAATTATCAAATTTCTTGGATTCTGTTAGGAATTGGATCTACCTTTCCCTGCCAGTACAAAGAAAATTTCTTGGAGCTCATGTTATAGTATATACAGCAAAAAATAACTTCTTTTGACCATGATTTGAGTCAGTCATTCTCTGATTTTTGTTACAGAAGAGAAATTTCTATCTTGCTTCTCTACCAGATCCCATATGTTTAATTCAGCGGCAGTTATATTGGGATATCACAGAACATGAAAATTTCAGATGTAAATATTACAGTTCAGTCAGCTGGCTAGCCAGCTCATCTGGCACTTTTTTGGGCAAACTTTTCAGTTGATGCTGGATGCTTATGCACAATGCAGATATATTTCACAAATAGATCAAAATACACCAGGCCAAACTTCAAGAAACAACGAACAATAACTTCTTTTCCAAAATACATATTCAAGTCTAAAATGTATCCCATACCTGTAGAGCAAGGCTTAACCCCCCATTCTCTTCGTTCTCAAAATAAAGCAACTGTTTTACAAAAGAATCAAATCAGTTCCCTAGACATTTCTATTATGTATAAAATTTAAATCCAATGATCATCTTAATCATGCCCTTCTTAAGTAAAGAAACACATTCAACGTATCAATTTAAAGAAAATTGTGATGAACCTAGACCAAAATAGCCAGGCTTATATGCATTTATTAATTTTAATTCATGGTTCAACTTAAATTAAGATATATTGAAATAATGTTCTCACAATTTGATTATGATTACGTTTAACATTTTTGAAAGATCAGTATTTGCACCCAAGCTTCTTAATTGGCTCTAAGAACATTTTGATAATTCAATCTATTCATTAAATTTTTTACAGATGCCTTAGAGATTCCATCAGTGTGCTAATTTTCTACTGATAGCTTTTTGGTTAAAGATTAGGTACTGTATTATCATTGAAAGCATATGGAATTTGTTTTTCTCCTGAGCTGAGATGCATATTGGTCAGAGAAAAAAATCCATTTTAATTGCTAAGAGAAAATAGTTCGAACTGGCAAGTACAGATTTTAGTATTTCATTAATTAAAGCCTAAAGGTCCTAAAACTTGAAGCTAATTTTCTAAGATTTTCATGGATAAAAGCATATGAAAATGAGTATAGATAATTCTCCTCGCGGTCAGAGTTTGACAACCAGAATAGCTTAAAGCTCAGAAGTCAATTCTAGAAAAAAGTTTTCAGAAAAATTGGCAATCATCAATAAATTTGGTTCTTCACGACAAATGAATCAAGGAGATTGAGGGATTAAATTGAGATCTTGGTTGGTGGCACCAATGAATTAGGAATTCAAATAGATGATGATTCATATGACAAGTTGATCGCTTCAGATAACCAGTCATGTTTCAATGAGTTCTGTCAATATTAAGCTGATCTGTTCTGGATCAATTTCGCAGCTTTATGTCCACCAACTTGGGTTTGCTTCATCAACTTGAACATTTAGACATTACCTTTCATTATATATATCATGCTGTCATTAAGAGTTCAGACTAAAATACCATGTTAACAATTACTTCTAGATACTTTTTTAGAGATGGCATCACAAAATGACCTGCTTTAGCTTCATATACACCAGTAATCTACCATTCAAGATAAGTGCACGGAAATCTTCAATCCTTCTAAATGATCTCGACTGAATTTTTCCCGACTTTTATCCTTCTAGATATGTATTAACAATGAACACGATGAATGTAAAATTAGACTCATTGGAAGTCTAGGAGATTGATCAAGGAGTCAATTTAGTGATAATGGCAATTGCAACTACTATAGAGGCAATTCAGTCGAAGACAAATTTTAGTAAGATAATACAGAATAGAAATTGCCATCATTAATAGGGATTACTTAGCATGGGGAATTTTTTGCCTCTTCCAAAATGATGCATGCAAGAGAGAGTTCGTACATAAATGAAGGAAATAGGAAGTGTGGAATTCTATAGCAAGGGAGCACTGCCTTGTGTCCCTTTCCCACTCTAGAAGTGTGCTTACAGGCGAAGCACTGTGGGAGTGTGCTCCCAACCTGCCTATGTCTTTTCAATAGTGCATCTCCTATTCCAAAATCTCAATATGCTCCCAACTGGATGTTCCCAATCTTGTAGCACACAAAAAATAGATGCACTCAGCTTTCCAATTGGATGTTGCAGATGTGACCCTGCTGTGTCTTCATCTACACAGGTCTCCTAGTCTCTCAATCGGTGTGGGACCCAGGTCTAGCTCATCTACGAGGGTCACCTAATCCATTTGGTTTGGAAGTCTTACGCAAGTCTCCTAGGCTCTCCGGCTGTGTGGGTCTATCTCGTCAATGAGGGTCACCTAGTCCATGTGGGTTTGCGCACTCTCTGAAGGTATCCTACTCTGCAAATGTGTGTGCACATGTTCTCCTATCCACATTTGTGATTCGGGCTATGTTTGTGTAATCTTCATCAGGTAGTTGGCAAGGCTGTTTGCTCCAACAATCCACTTTGTATCTTTCTCCTCCACTCTTTCATTTTATAACTTTTTCTAAACTTTGGACTCTTGAAAAAATTTAAATAGACATACCTTATTAAGTTTTAATCTTTTTTCATTTTCTATACATTATAATATATCAAATTTAAAATAGAATTGCATTATCTTAATTGCATAGGCCTCTAACTGACTGGTAAATGTAAGCTTATTGTGATTCCCTTGAGGTTTTCATGTTTCACACGCACTGATTTAATGGTTTGACAGATGAAAATGTTATTAAGTAATTTCATATTTACTGGGCAATATAAAGCCAAATTCTAGAATCTATACTATTCTTTAATTTTTGTATTTGACATCAACAGATCTGTTGTTGATTCATATTTTATTTCTTTTCTACTTGTGCCTGCCATTCTATGCATGTTTTAGTTTGATTTCTTAATCTGGGCTGAGATATATTTTACATATTCATCATGCTCATCAGCAGAACACGAACTCTATCCCCAGCATAAATAATTTTACGCTTTAAACAAAACAAGGTTCAAACACAATGCATAATTCTTGACAACATCAAATTATATCTGTCCGACTTGATATAGCCATATGTTAAAGCCCATAATTGTACATGGTACTAACACAACCAACCTTGAATTTGCTTTTATCAGAGGATATCACTCGCACTACTAGACCTGCCTCTGCTTCCCTTTCCGTTATAGCAACAGAGTAGAAATGTGCACACTGTTTCTCAACCTGTAGCAAGGTTGCACTAATCTTCAATATTGCAGTCCAAAGGCAGATTTCCACAAAAAGGTTATAGGTAAAACATAGCAAAAAGAGTTGAAACAGAGAAATGAGTTCTCACCCTTCTCTGTACAGGTTGGCCTAAAGGAAGTTGTCTGATTGGAACTGCTCCATTTAAAGCTTCTTCCAAAATAGTAGCTGATACAGTTGTCTTGATTGGAACACCAAGCTTACTTTAAACGTCCAAACATTGATGACCAAATGTCAGGATCACCCAAACATTCACAAATCTTAAAAAGATTTCTCAAATTATTGATAAGACATGCTCACCTGAAAAGAGCAGCGAACATAGTATTCACTGCTCCCAGGCTAGACAAATCCAATTCCAATTCTTGATTCTCATTTTCAATTGCCTATTCCAGTAAAGGCTGAGGTCTCAGTGAACAGTAGGGATAATATTCAATGCATGTAACAAATAACTCAAGATAATTTATACACCATTACAGACGACCAGCTCAGAAAAAATCTATATAGTCCCACCATATACAGATGGCAAAACATATCTAGCTGAGTTCAAAAAAAAAGACAAAATAATTAATACAAAATGAAAAATTTTAAAGCTTATGATCAATTATAAACTTATAAGATTAGATGTTAACCAAAACACTGAAACATCTAAAAAAGCATGCAGGCAATCTGTCTCTAATCTAGAATGTTAAAAACCAACTGCTCTATTTCGGGCCATGCTTCATGGGGTAACTCTCTATCACCAATAACCAAATATATTATACCTGAAAACCAGCTGCATCATACTGACGGCGCTTTACCGGATCTGACAGAATACCATGAGAATATGTTATTTCCTTGAACCGTTCAACTGCTTCAGGGTTGTTGGCATTCTTATCAGGATGATACCTGCAAAATTTTATGATTTATGTAACTTCATCATGTTATTTAAAGAAATTGATTATCATTAAGCCAGTGCATCATCACAGTTTGTCATATGACTTTTCAACTCTTCAATTATTTGACATCCCAAAAGAAACTCCATAAAGTATAGATTTCAGAACTTGCGCCATCAATATACATCATACAAGTTTACATAGTGCACCATAACATCTGATAGCAAATCATTCATAGTATTGGTGGAAAGCAAAATTGTCACCAAAATCTAAATGTGATTTCTTACAAAGCTCAGATTTTATTCCTTGTCCCTGCCCCTTTTTTAATTTATCTGTTTCTTCTCCTTTTTATCGCAATGCACAATTACAACATAGCTCAGATATGCTCATCATGCCCATCCCAACCAAACTCAAGCACAAACCCAGTAAATATAAAATACCCCCAAACAGAAATACAAATCATGTTCATAATCTTCTCACATCTTGCCTGTGACAATCACCATTTGAGTCTTGAGAATGATTAGCTGACTAATAGAAAATGTTTATGTCAAATGACAGGAAAATTCATGTCTTTTGCTATATTTCACACCAGTTTGGGAAGAAGGATAGGGGATAGGAGGACAAGTTTCAGGGACAACTAGAGAGATCCCCCAAATTTCAAGGGGCAAAAGCCTAAAAAATATTTTAAAAAGATAAATTTAAACAATTTATATCCAATCTGAAACTCAAATAGCTTATCCTTCGAGGAAAGAAATGGGTTCAGAGCTTTGGCATCGATGCTCTTTTCACGAAGATTGACTTCTAGAAAGCATGTGATTCAGTGGAATGGCCCTTTATTCTGGCAATGCTCAAAGTCTTGGGCTTTGGGAGTTTCTTCATAAGGGCTAATGAGACCTTATTTGCAAAAACCTTGGCATATCTTTCCATTAATCAAAGAAGTCAAAAGAGGTGGGCTTGTTTAGGTTCATCTATGGCCCCTGGCTCTTGTCCTGTATATTATGGCAACTTGGCTTACTTCACTTATAATACAGTAGGCCAAGGTCTGATTAAAGGCATTCCCCTAACTAAGCCAAGGGGTAATGATTATTTTGCCAATGACTCGTTTTTTGTTATCCTGGAAGATCGAAACTCCATGGAAAACACAATGATTGCAGATATTTTGTGATGCCTCTAGTTTTAAAATCCAGTGGGCTAAGACTCAAGAGTCGATATTATAGGCAAAGCTAGAAGCCATTGCCTAGCTAGTTGGAATGTCAGGGCTAGATGTAGATCCAATTGAACTACGTATTCAAGTTTCTTGGTATCCCCTTCACCTTCCAAGCTTCCCCTATAAAGAGCTTTGGGAGGTTGTCATTCAAAGAGTTAAGAAAAAGATTGAACAATGCTTAACTAACCATGGCTCTAGCAACCATGTTTCATATTTGTACTAAAGTCCTTGCCGCTACCATGTTCAATACTACTCCTTATTGGGTGCCTTCATGGAGTGTATACCAAAGGGTTGAAAAAGTCTTGAGAAGCTTTTTATGGGCCAAGAGTTTTGTTGGCAAGAGATTTCACAAAGTTAATTAGGAGTTATGTTGCACCCCGAGGATTGTGGGGTTCGGGGATCATTGGAACCTACATTCAATCCTAGGCACTCTATGCCAAATGGATGCTCTTAATAAATTGTATTTGCTTGGATGCCCCATTGGGAAAAAATTCCTAGACAAGAAAGTGGTTACACAAAGTATATGGAAGGTCTAGGAAGATATGAAACTTTTTCTCAATTGCAAACAGCAAGCCCTCAGATTTGGGCTTTCTTTTACTAAACAGTCTATGTTTTGGTCCCTTATTTTGATATGTGAAGGCAAAGTTCTAGCCAAAAATGAATGTCGTGACCCTCAAAATTTTGGAGAAAGGCATCAACTTTGTGAGGGACATCTTTGACTCCCAGACCAAAGATTGAGTGTCAAGTCTCGAGTTAAAAGTTAAATTCAGATTTGTCAACCTGAATTCCAATTTATCAACCCAAACAGACTAATTTTAGGCAAGGTTAAGGACCCAATTCCTACCTCTATTCATAAAGTTGGGCCTTTCGGCCCTTGAATCCTAGTGGACAAATTGGAAGTGGATTAGGACAAAGGCCTTCACTAACTATAAGCCTACTGATGGATACAAGTGGATATGCCAAAAGCCTATCATGGACAGTTGTTTGAACAAGCAACGAAGACTTAAATCGAAACAACAAACATGGTTATTTTGGCTCCACATTCTATGAAAGCCAATAATATAATCCAAGAAAGTATCCTTAGCTTGGACCATGTTATCACGCAATCTTGCACCCCAGTGCAAAGCCTTCAGAAGGTGCAAAATGAGTGGAACATTAAAAGATGTTACCACTATCACAAAGGCAACAACTTCCCTCGTTTTAGTGAAGGATAAATCCAACACAAAGGAGGCTTCCCTAGTAGCTTCAAGGAATCCTAAGGCAAGACACAATCAGGTCTAAGGCCTCCTATATCGCTACCCAATTTACCACCAATGGAACATATCAAGCAAGGTGAGGATAAGGTGGTTACACAAAGTAAATTCCAGATTTAGGTTTTATATATTTTAAGGCTGATTTAAGGGGTTAATCAAATTATCATTCAATGTAAAATGATCCCCAAACCACTCAAATCTGAAAATTACTCAAGGTTGTTGCAAAACTTGTATAAAGATAGATAAATTACAACAATAAACAAGTTACAACAACAATACAATTTAACCCTCAAATGAGTTATAAACCAGTAGAAAGTAGGGCTAAAATAATGAATAAATCTAGGGTTTAACTAACTTCTAAAATCTGAAAATTACAAGGCATATAACAGCCAACTAAAACAAGAAGTCTAGCCCTAATTATGCAGCAATATAAATCAGCAAGGTAAATTTTATGCAATAAAATGATTTTAGGTCAAACATGCAAGAAAACCCTAGGATTTTTGGTCAAGAACATGCAAGAAAACCCTAGAACTTTAGGTCAAAATATGCATGAAAACCCTAAAAGTCTAAGGTTTTTTACGGCTGAAAATTAAATGTAAGCTAAACAAAACCCTAAATTTACCCTAAAACATAAAATAAAATTTGAATTTAGGTTTATGATTGACTAAAGAGAGAAGACTAGTGCCTACTATATATATTTTGGGTATATGAGGTTAATTAAGGACTCCCTTGAGGAAATGTAAGTAGATCTAGGGTGATATCTAGGGTTGTCCACTACAAACCCTAAAAGATCCTCCTAGTGCCTTACAAAACTTCAAGATGCTTCAAGGGAAGATGCTCCCCTATTAATCTTCCAAGATCTTTGAAAATAGGGATTTGTTCAAGAAAATATGAAGAGAATGCGCAACCACCACCAGAGAAGCACAATTACACATAATTATTCATAAACAAAATCCACAAGATAATGAGAGACCGCTTACACAAAAAAAACTTTCAATCTTCAAAACCCTAACAATGAACATCCATAAAGAAGTAAATCAATCCACAAGAAGTCGCTCTAACTATCCATCCATAGCCATTTTAGAGAAGAGAAATAGTAGACAAGTAGTAGTAGCTCTCCACAAGAAGCAATGATACAAAACGCAAGTGTTTCTCTTGTTTATATGAGAGATCTAGCACCCTTCTCATTATAATAACAATATTTTCCTGGAAAAATCCCTAATAAAATCAAATATGCCTTTATCTCTTCTATAGCCCTAGAGATAAGGCCACAATACATACATAATCCATGATACAAGAGTTGATAGGTCAATAAGACCCGCAACAATGCCCCCAAAATGAAGTAAAAGTGCTCTAAATGACAAGACATCCATCATGAATGCATATCAAGCTCACATGTGTGGCATGTGTGGTCTTCAAGAGTGGACAGCTTACTCCAAAGTAGTGTGTAAGGGCTCAAAAAATGAAACGTTCACCCCAAGGGGTGCAACGTTTAATCCTCAAGTGTCATCTCATCCAAAAAGGTGCAATGTTTCATCCTCAAGTGTCATATCAACCCAAAAGGTGCAATGTCTCATCCAAAAAGGTGCCACATCATCTCCAAAGATGCAAGGTCGTCTGAACAAGGGTGTAATTTCCTCAATAAGCTCAACATCCTCCAAAGAAGTGGAACAACCTCTCAAAAGTAGGTGGGACGTCCTCCATAAGTGTGCAATTAGCCCCTCAACATCCCCCAAAGGACCAAGGCTCAATCTAAGTCAATAGTCATGCAAAGTACATCTTCCAAGGAGGGGGCTCATGTGATCAACTATATCCATCAATCCGGAAGAATGCACAAGTCCAATACAACATAAGAAGTGAGTCATGTCAAATGTAAATGCCATTAGGTAGATCGTATTAAGCATCATCTTCAAAATTCACAATAACTCATAGAATTCATACAATTTGTCAAGTTTAGGTATGGGAGGGTTATCTTTAGCCCCTATTACATGTGCTAGTACCCATGAGGAGAAATATGTCCCAAGAAATAGGGAAACTTTTAGGGGCTAAATTTCGTCCATGGGCTAATTTTCCATGCTTTTTCCCAAAAAATGATTCGCCAATTTCCATTTTTTCAAAAAATGAATCGCCCAAATTCTATAGGATAAAATTATTTTACCTTAAAAATCACAAAAATTTTACAGAAACTATATAAAATCTTTAGAAATTTGAATATTTTTACAAAAATATCACCAAACATTTTACACTTTGCATATTAAGGGGTAGTAAGATTCGTCGAGGTTTCTACATTTTAAAATAAATTTCCAACCTTAAAATTTTCCTTGCAAAGAAACCCATCAAGGAGCATGTGTGATGGTAGATGGTATGGAGTGGGGTTTACTCCATGAGTGGCATGCATAATCATGTGAGGTTATGTAAGATATTCATCCACATGAGCGCCATGTACTATGTCTTTCCAAACCCCTATTTGCCTTTTTCTTTATTCATTTAACCCTTTTTGGCATTTGACTTTGATTAGTCCTTTTTTATATATGCATTCATTGCATAAAACTTGGGTTGACGGCCTAATGGCAAGGGGGCATTGCTCATGCTTTGTTTTTCTTTGGTCATTTCTTTCTTTCTTTCTTCCATTTATTTGCATTTTGATTTTAGCACTTTGCACTCTCTCTCTCTCTCTCTCTCTCTCTCTCTCTCTCTCTCTCTCTCTCTCATAATATATAAGAGAGAGAGAGGGAGATGCATCAACCTCGAACATTCAATCTCTTTCTCATCATGGGATTATGAAGCATAAAACTATATGTGTGACATATGACCACCAACTCAAGAGCAGGGACAACGAAGATTGGGAAAGTTGGAGAATGTTATGCATGGAACGGGATATGGACACGCTACACCTATCAAAGCCCCCCAAGAGTGACAAAGCTTATCTAGGAAGGGATAATAACCACCAAGGTGAAACAAGTAAAAAGGCACAAACTTAGAGCATCATGATCCATTATCTAACTCAACCGCTTGATCACTACTTTCATGACAAGCGCATAAGGCATTAACAATTAATATGAAGTATTGAAACAAGTTACCTCCTATGGATCGAGTGTTAGAATATAATGGATGTGCTCGTTTTACCATTGACAATATCTTTAT
>ML795096.1:199352-216174 GCA_009831015.1 Picea engelmannii
AATGCATAGATAATTAATAGTATTTGTCAAAAGATAATTGGCAATGATAAGAATAAAGTAAAAACAGTTGGCATAAAACTTTGTAAAGATAAGCAAAAAAACAAATCGTTCAATGTGGAGCAAAACTTAATAAACAAGGCTACGAGGTAGCATATACCTGTTGAATATAATAATGAAAGTATTGTTTAAGGAAATAGGGAGAGAAGGAGTAGGGATGAAATGACTAAATGGCAAAAATATTTATTACAATAACATTGGGGGAAGTGAAGGCAGCAATAAGACTTCAAAGTTTTTGGCCAATAAGATATCAAATAAATGAGATTTAAAATTTAAAATTAATCATTATCTTTTAAAACTTTAGATAAAGGGATGTATATTTTATGGTCAACCATGAACTAATAGAAAGTCAAACCTAACTCAACACTATATACCATGCCTATCGACAGGTATAATAAGTTAAATGTTCAATGGGGAGGTTAGCATATGTTGAAAGCAATGTAAAATGTTTGGAGTAAAAACATTTAGCATAAATCTTTGTAAAAATAAGCAAAAAGGTAAAGTGTTCAATGTGGAGTAAAACCTAGTAAAATATTCATACTCTTAACAAAATGTTTTTTTACATATATTAAAAATAAAAGTTAATTATACATCTTCATCAGAGACATATAGCCTGCATAGATATAGCTTTTGCACCTTCTCACAGGTATATCCCCGCATAGTGAACACTTAGTAAATAAAATACATCTTCAGCACAGACATATAGTCCGCACACATATAGCTCTGGCACCTTCGCACAGGTATAACCCTGCACAACGAACGCTTAATCTAATAGTTATCAATGGTATCAATAATAGAATATTGTAATGCATATGCATATGCTTAACAAAATGTTTTTTTACGTATATATGTATATTAAAAATGAAAGTTAATTATTAATTTAATAAAAACTAATTATGCATCCGGCACAAGTATGTTTGTTAGTTGGTGTAAAAATGATTTTTTAATTTTTTAAATATAGTCCTATATAAATAATTAAAAGATCAATAATTGTCAATTGGGTTTAGCCCGAGTGGTTTGTGTTGAAGGGTGTTTTCCCCCCACCCAGGTTCAATTCCCTCAAGTGACATGTTGAGCTCTTAAATGAGCAAGCTATCGAAAAAGCCTAGACTTTCTACAAAATATGGTTTACCCCGGGTACCATCCTCGAAATGAGGGGAAGTGTCGGGTGGGTTTCCCCAGGCCGTACATGTACCCATTTAGCAGTCAAATCATTGCGTGAAGTGGGTCCCTTGTCCCACAAACAAGGGACTCTTATATACCAATTTGGTGTCTGGCTTCGTTGTGACCTTGAAATTAGATTATAATATTACAATGTGCAATGCATTGTTACTTATGTGTGGAGTAGATTATAATATTGCAATGTGCAATGCATTGTTACTTATGTGTGGAGACTTTTTCTTTGACGATTTGTCTGCACCTTCCCATAGGTATATCTCTGCATGGGTTCTGTCTGTTAGTTGGTGTAAAAATGATTTTCTAATTTTTTTTTAATATAGTCCTATATAAATAATTAAAAGATTAATAATTATTTATTAATTTAATAAAAGTTAATTATACATTTTCATAATAACGAACACTTAGTAAATAAAATACATGTGTTTCCTACACGTACATCAGAACTTTAAGACTCGTACATACAACAGTTTCGCACCATCCGCTACAACTGCATAATTGAGTTGCTTATTAAATTCTCGTAGATGCATATGTACATGCACTAGTTCCAACCATCCGTTACAACTGCATAATTAAATTGCTTATTACATTTCCGTCGTCGACTTGGCAATAAGATGTTGTTTTGAAGGACCAATCTGAAGCCAAGAAAAAAATTGAATTACTTGCAACAAAGTTAAACTATGGAAAAAAAAAACACGAAATTTTTTGTCAATGCAAAAACAAGATCGTGGTCAACATAAAAATCAATTGCTAAAAATGATTTTTTAATTTTTTTAATATAGTCCTATATAAATAATTAAAAGATTAACAATTATTTATTAATTTAATAAAAGTTAATTATACGTCTTAGAACAATGAACACTTAGTAAATAAAATATATGTGTTTTGTACACGTACATCAGAACTTTGAGACTTGTACATACACCAGTTTCGCACCATCCGCTACAACTTCACAATTAAGTTGCTTATTAAATTCTCGTAGATACACATGTATGTGCACTAGTTCCAACCATCCGCTACAACTGCATAATTAAATTGCTTATTAAATTTCCATCAACAACTAGGCAATAAGATGTTATTTTGAAAGACCAATCTAAAACCAGGAAAAAAATTGAATTACTTGCAACAAAGTTAAACTATGGGAAAAAAAAAAAACACAAAAATTTATTTCAACACAAAAACAAGATCATGATCAACATAAAAATCGATTACTATAATCCCATACCTTCACTAGAGACTAATAACTAACTTTACTAAGTAAATACATTTTGTTATAATTTTCTTTTAAATTAATATAAATATAAATGTAAATTTTAATTTCTCCGCGACCTATTTTTACCTTCATCTCCCTACCTACCTACCACCCATTTTTACCTTCATCTCCCTACCTACCTACAACCCATTTTTACCTTCATTAAAGATACATGGATAAAATCACTTTATTAGAAATAAAATAAAATAATAATATATTAGTTTATGCTTATTCCATGTAAACTGTAAAAGGAGGCGAGTCACAAAGATATGGTGAGCATAAGCAATCTATAGTTGTAAAAGGAAATGATGATAACGCTCAGCATGTCATGATAATGATGCAGAAACAACAATACAAAACAATGAATAATATTCAATCAATGAAGTTGGATTGGTTTGGTTGTAAAACATCATTATGCAATAAAGTGGGTTAGCAAATGAAATAATTTGACTCGTGGAAACCAAACATTTAATAATTGTTAATACCAAAGTTTATGTCATGTACAACAATGGTCTTTGGAAAAAATAAAAATAATGATGTGATGTGAAGGATGAGTAAATAAAAAAAGTGAATGGAATATGATTAAGAGTGGTGATTTAGTAAATAAAAATAGTAATGGAGTATGATTAAAACTGGTGTTTGAAATTGTCGCAATTTTCATGCCATTTATAAATATGAATCTTAAACTAATTACAAAACAACCACATTGACTTCCTATTACATAAATCTTTTAAACATATTAAAATATTGACTATTCATTTTTTAATATTTTTTACATTATAACGTTGAAAATACGTTGAGCAATGTTGTCAAGGAATATTAAGGAATATCGGCCTAATTCATTGCCCTAAGAGCAATAGGACAAATGTCGTTCCTTATTCAATGTTAAGGACATCACTTAGGTATGTTTATTAACATTTTTCCCTTAGAAAAAATATATTTTCAAAATAATTTGGCATTTATTTATTTATTTCAAGGATGGTATTTAATGTAAAGTGGGTGACATAAATTATTGCATATTGATTTGATAGGGATATCGAGTGAGGTCCACATCTGCAAAGGCAGTCAATTTAATGAGTTGGTCACAAAACCTCTCGTTTGTTATTTACAACTCTCAACCACTTAAACTAACCATTCAAAACAAATTCTTGCGTTTTTAAAAGTTGCTCTTAACAACCAAACTCTTAATTTTGTTAATATTTCTAACTTAAAAAATGAATCTTTATAATAAGCAATTACATATTTTAGTGTTTATGTATATATTTGTAATATTTTTGGAGATTATAATTTCAAATTTAGAAGGGATAGTATATATACATCTCTCTAAATTAACTAAAAAAAATCTTATTAAAAAAAAAAGTCAACCTTAAATCATATTATTATTATTACAATTTAAATAATGATGTCAAAACATTTTCTTATATTCTTCACCTTTAAAAACCTTCATTATAAGAAATTTAATGTTTCAAACTTAAAGTTGAATGGTAGTAGGTGCAAGTGATCGTTCTTAATACCGGAGGAAATCAAGAACCAAGCAGATGCATTGGCTCTATTCCAAAGGTTGAGGCTTATCGATGAAATTTATATCAAAAGATGTATTGTAATTGAGGATTTGACATTAATTATCAATCTAATGCTTAGAGTTTCCTCATCGAGTGATGGCAAGCATATAAGAACCATTAAGAGAATAAGAAAGGAAGTTGCTAGGTTTGAAAGTGTTGAATATTATCATATCCTAAGGGAGCTCAACCAAAAGGTAGACCAACTAGCCAACTCGAAGGCGACATTTTAAGAAAAAAGAGCAAGCTTTCATTCTCCCCTATACCTTAGGTTTTAAACTAAAGTCATGAATTGGACTTGCATGAGAAACAAGTTACAAATGGCACATTAATCAACAAGGGTGGGTTAACTATGACATATTTGACCAAGGAGAAATACATTTGTGATACCCTCACACATCAATGTTTAATGTGGGAGCAGGCTCATCGATTGATTTCAAAATTGAGTTTTATTGCAAGTGGGATAATGGATTTGGTTTTAGCTTTGAAATTTGGGGATTTTTTGTGGTTTCTAGCCATGTGGTTCCTTACTTTGTTCTGCCATAGTCCAAATTGGAGCTTTAGATTGGGTTCTCCTTCTCTTCTATGGGTTTTTGGATTGCCTTTGAGAGACCCTGGCTCTAGTTCGCATGGCTCTATTCGGTAGTTTTGTGGGTCTAGTTCGCTTAGCCCTGTTTGGTTCTTTGGCTATGGTTTGGGTCTTTTTGTGCTTTGGCGGCTCATAACTCGTCTACTCCGCCTAAAAGCCTCTGGGTCCTTTCCTCTCTGTGCAAAAATGCAAAAGTTAGTTAGCTCATTCTTAGGTCTTCTAATATGTTCTCAATTTCTTGAGAGAATGTTGGAAAGAGGACAATCTTTTAGTTATGTTAGAGTGTTAACAATGGGCAATGGTAAGGGTTTTTTATAGGTTTCATGTAATTCCATCAATATGGACCATGAGCATCCTAGGAGATGCCCATTATGTGAGACTATTGACATTCACAAAGCTCTAAGAAGGTAGGTAGATTATATCATCGATGATAGAAACTCAATCTTGTCTATTACTGGTAGGATGCATTCCCGGGAAAAAGTCAAAAACTATGAATATGCCTTCATCTTATAAACCCTACACAGTCAAAAGAGGCAAACCTGAAAATTTGATGCAGATTGGGGCGGGCTAGAAGCTTTTCTCTATCATTTGGGTCAGCACAAACAGGGGCCTAAAACGGGGCTTTAAAGGAAAAGGGAACCCCCCCCTAATTTTTCCCGGGTTGGTCCCGAAAGGCCTTACCACGAGCCTTGCCCAGGTTCAGGTCCTGGAGTCGCTTTTTCCGTTTTACCTTCCTTACTTAGCACTGGGTATCTCCTTACCAAAAAGGCACTCATCAGGCAAAACCCAAAGTATAAAAAATTTGAGTGTACTTCAGGCCTTACGGATCAAATGCTTAGTCTGAGTCCTCTTTACTTTTCCAACTCCCTACGAGACACATACATATCTTCGCCTAGCGGGGTTGTTCTCGACCCTTAGCCCCTTAACCTACCCACTTTGAGGAGACACCCTTAGCCCGACAACACCTTCCTCACTAATACACCCTAAGACACTACTGTCTATATCTACTTATGCTCCCATTGATTTGTTGCCCGGATTACCGTTAGCCAAAGAGACATTTTTATCCTCTTGGCAAGTATATATAGTTGTCGGCTGCATAGTAGTGCCCGTTATGTTGGTTGGTTGGTTTTACCACCTTCCAGACAGACTGCATTCATTCACCTTCGGAGCTAATCTTTTTGTTAGCCCTAGACCCCACCTGAGGAATTCATTGCCTTAGTGGTCGAGACTTTGACCTTACAGAACCAGATTCTTTACTTTGATTATCGTTGCCTTAATCCTAGGACGATGGAGTTATACCAACCTCTTGGTTTAGCCAGGAATGACAAAATACAGCTTGTACTGACAGAAAATATTTCCTATTTTAAGATATAATCTTCGATGTAGCGGATCACCAACTGAATGGGATTTCGAATAATCGGCCATTATATGTGATTGTGAAAGTTGACAAGATACGGGTGAAAAGAGTCCTTGTTGACAATGGATCCGCAGTCAATTTAGTCATGACTCTGACCATTGAATATTTGAGAATCAACAGGGATAGAGAAATTAGGCACATAGTGTGATATCCATGATCTTACTTGTTCAATGGGATTAGATTGAATATCTTCAAGTAGAGTGTGTTGCCCTTTGACAACTAGTTTTGAGTATAGTCATAAATTCTACTTCGACTAATTCAAATGTTAGGTTTCCAATTGGGTCTACAATTGAGGAGGTAAGGTGAAGACAAGGCTATGTAGCAATATCAGGGAGATGTGGAAATGTTGAATGTGGATCAGAACTTTTAGGTCATATAGAGAACCAAGAAAAAGCTTACAATCATCATGCCTTTATTCAGTAATAGTGCTTCATGTTTTGCAAATTTTGCTTGATATTAGGAGTTTTTTATAGAGTTTATACTAGTAATAGTTATCCAAAATCCTTTGTGAATGATTGTTTTGTTTTATAGTCATTAAACTTCAAATTTTGGACAATTTCCGAAAAAAAAAAATTATTACATATTTGTGTTATATGCTAACCAATACAGTTGCAACAACTTTCTAAGACAAAATATACCCATTCTAATTTAAAAAAATATTTTGAACTTAATTTTTTGTTTGTTAGCGTGTCTGTGACCTACGGGAATAGCCTGTGGTTGAGAAACTGCGACCCAGGGACATCTAAGCTATCAAAATCACCTGGAGATTACACCTAGTCTAGGCCACACTAACCCTTATCAAGGTTGTATTTTAGGTGTCTCCTCCCGATAGCGGTGGGTTTCGAACCTGGGTTGCCATGCAAAATGAGGCCCATCAAAACCAATCACTCTATCAAGATTTGACTTTTAAAGTTGAAGGACATGGGGGTGGATTTTGATCAACTTATGTGTGCACGAGTCACGAGACTATTTTTAATATAATTTCTCTAGGTGCAACCACAAGTTTGATCTCTACCTCAATGTGTCCCCACGACTCCAGGTTAAGAGACCCTCATTGGAATTGAACCTTGCCAATGGGGAAGAACTCCTCACTTTCCACTAATGGATCCAACCCCTTTGTGCTTCAAAATTGAAGGACATGGGGGTTGGCTTTAATCCACTTATGTGTGCACGGATCACAATATCATTTAATATAATATATATGGGTGCAACCACGCGTTCGACCACTACCTTAAGGTGTCCCCATGGCTCTAGGTTAAGCGGCCCTCATTGGAATTGAACGTTTCCCAATGATGAAAAATTCCTCACTTTCCACCATTGGATCCAACCCCTTTGGGCTTAATATTAAACATGTATTTGATATCCATTAAACTAGTCTTTATAAACAACTACTTAAAATCTATGTATACCTATTTGTACTTATATTTAAATAATCATGCCAAAACATAATCATGTGTTATTTACCTTTACAATCTCTCGTTGTATCGTAGGTTCCAAAGCATCCATGATCTCTCACCAAATGTCTGCATGTGTATTCTATGTACAAATGATATTGTGAAAATTGTTCAATTTTTTTTATGACATATATTCTTACTAGCATACCTCGTAGCAGGGGAAAGGGAACATCAAAGTGAATCAGGGTGGTTATATTATTCAAAGATCAAGAGATTTTGGTTTTGAATGGAAAATGAATACTTCAAAAGGTCTTCTAGCGAGGATAAACATTGATGGACATATGATGGGAGGATGTGATGTCAGAGGTCATGAAATACTTGTTCATCACTAAATCAACCTCAATCGGTATTTCTAATATCCCAAGGACTATTGGAATATAAGGAAATGAAGGGTTGTTGTTATGCATTAGGTCATTTTCATTGGTCATTGGTACAATTCAATTAGAGGCTAGAAACCACTCGTTCAAATGAAATCCATAATCCAAAGTGCATGAGAGGGTCATCACCTCAACAATTGACAATCATCTATGAGATGTTACGCCCAAGTTGATAAAAATTATATGGGTAAGAGATAATATGGGACAAGTTTTCGACAAAGAGTGAGGTGTGGAATGGCTAGAAGATTATAGTTGATGTTGACATACACAAGCTTCCTATAAGCGCGATGGAAATGACATAATGAGATTTGGGGAATTGTTGTCCCCATTTCCTAGGGATAACTAAGGAGATGATGTCTCAAGGCCCTTAGGTTGCATACATGGAGTACCGAGAGGCATATGGCTGACAATGCCCACTTGCACATACAGAGGCCCACCTCACCACCATAGATATTAGGTTCTTCATGAGGGTATCCACCACATCATATTGCTTTCGGAAGACAATGGGTCTTGCTCCATGAGGTACAAGCCATGTATTATGGTGAGCATCATTTCAATATTTGAGGCATTTGAGTTTGTTGCATTTGATTATGTGACGTATGCTTGGAAATTATGCTCTTTGTCATGTTTCACCTTGGTGGTTGACATTGCGCCCTAGTAATTGGTAACTTTTAGGGATAGGTTTTTTGTTGGGAGGTCCCCTTGACAGGTCATTGTACCATTCCCAACCATATTTTCCACTTTCCACACTCCATCCCCTCATCTCCTTATATTTTAGGATTTTTGGGTGTACTGACCCAAGAAGGGATAGTCCCCCATTTCATGGGAAAAATGGGCTCAAGGCCCAGAGGGAATATTGTTGGAAAAAGATAAAAACCATATTATAAACCTTCTATATTCTCTCCCAAAGAAGTCTTGAGAACAATTAAATGTTTCTCTTAAAAAATCAAAGACTTGCAAAAGCAAATTCACATTATACAAATGCCCCACTTGTTGAGGGATCTACACAAGTGCATTACAAGCTAGACTATAACCCCATGGCACTCTATGTACCTCTCCCTTCAAGTGACATTGTGGTACTACCCCCCAAGCTAATTGATTAACCCATAGGGAATACCTAGTGTTTGGACCTAATAAATTAATGGTAATAAATGGGCTTGGAAAAAAGATGCATTGAAAACGAAGGTGTGGCACACCCTCTACAAAGGCACCCATAAAAGAGACACTATGATCCCTTGTATGTCACGAACCCCATGCCCAAAAGTCTTCCCCCCATCCATGTCATGTTCTCCACATGACTTAGAGAGGGCTCCACTTGGAAAACACTTGTTGACTTGAGGATTGATTCACCCAATAGGTCGCTTTGTCAACCCTCACATACCTAAACTTGGCAAATTGCACAGGGTCTTTGAGCACTTGTTTAGTTTGATGCACATGCTTAGGTGGCTCTTTTATTGATTTTATTTAGTTATCATGATGCATTTGACTTGAGATCCTTGGAGGGTGTATTCATTTTCTTTCCAGGACCTAGTTGGTGGACAATTTTGGAAGAACAAGCCTAGCTTAGGCTTCCTTGGGGCTTGAAGACCATAGGTTGGATACCATGGCCCACACATTGGAAGATAATGATATCCCTTGGAGGCTTGAGAGGCGCCTTGGAGGACCTCACCTAGCCCCTACTAGCCCAACATTTTGCTTCTTGAGGCCAAAACGTCACATTAAAATATTGACTATTCATTTTTTAGTACTTTTTTACATTGTAACGTTGAAAATAAGAGCACGTTGAACAATGTTGTAAGGAATATTAAGGAATATTTCTAGCCTAATTCATTTCCCTAAGAGCAATAGGACAAATGTCGTTCCTTATTCAATGTTAAGGACATCACTATTTTACGTATGTTTATTAACATTTTTTACTTAAAAAATATATATTTTCRAAAATAATTTGGCATTTTTCTTTATTTCAAGTATGGTATTTAATGTAAAGTGGGTCACATAAATTATTGCATATTSATTTGACAAGGMCATCGAGTGAGGCCCACATCTCCAAAGGCAGTCAATTTGATAACTTGGTCACAAAAYCTCCTACTTGTTATTTACAACTCTCAACCACTTAAACTAACCATTCGAGTTATTTTCCTGCCTACTTGATTAGTGTTTTTAAAAGTTGCTTTTAACGCCAAAACTCTTAATTTTGTTAATATCTCTAACTTAGAAATTGAAWCTTTATAATAAGCAATTACATATTTTGKTGTTTATGTATATATTTGTAATATTTTTGGGGGATTGTAATTTCAAATTTAGAAGGGATAGTGTATATACATCTCTCCAACTTAACTAAAGAAATTTCTTATTAAAGAAAAAGTCAACCTTAATTCATATTAATATTATTACTATTTAAATAATGATGTCAAAACATTTTCTTATATTCTTCACCTTTAAAAACCCTCATTATATGAGAAATTTAATGTTTCAAACTTAAAGTTAAATGGTGGTAGGTGCAAGCGATCGCTCTTAATCCCAGAGGAAATCAAGAACCAAGGAGATACATTGGCACGATTCCAAAGGTTGAGGCTTATCGATGAAAGTTATATCAAAAGATGTATTGTAATTGGGGATTCAATATTAATTATCAATCTAATGCTTAGAGATTCCTCATTGGGTGATGTCAAGCATACAAGAACCATTAAGAGAATAAGAAAGGAAGTTGCTAGGTTTGAAATTGTTGAATATTATCATATCCTAAGGGAGCTGAACCAAAAGGTAGACCAATTGGCCAACTAGAAGGTGGCATTTTAAGAATAAAGAGCAAGCATTCATTCTCCCCTATACCTTAGGTTATAAACCAAAGTCATGAATTGGACTTGCATGAGAAACAAGTTACAAATGGCACATTAATCAACAAGGGTGGGTTAACTATGAAACATGTGACCGAGGAGAAATACATTTGTGATACCCTCAAACATCGATGTTTAATGTGGGATCAGGCCCATCGATTGATTTCAAAATTGAGTTTTATTGCAAGTGGGATAATGGATTTGGTTTTATCTTTGAAATTTGAGGATTTTTTGTGGTTTCTAGCCATGATTCCTTACTTTGTTCTGTCATAGTCCAAATTGGAGCTTTGGATTGGGTTATCGTTCTCTTCTATGGGTTTTTGGATTTCCTTTGAGAGACCCCGACTCTAGTTCACATGGCTCTATTTGGTAGTTTTGTGGGTCTAGTTCGCTTAGCCCTGTTTGGTTCTTTGGCTATGGTTTGGGTCTTTTTGTGCTTTGGCAGCTCGAAACTTGTCTACTCCACCTAAAAGCCTCTGGGTCCTTTCGTCTCTGTGCATAAATGCAAAAGTTAGTTAGCTCATTCTCAAGTCTTCTACTATGTTCTCAATTTCCTGAGGGAATGTTGGAAAGAGGACAATCTTTTAGTTATGTTAGAGGGTTAAGAATGGGCAATGGTAAGGGGTTTTTATAGGTTTCATGTAATGCCATCGATATGGACCATGGGCATCCTAGGAGATGCCCATTATGTGAGACTACTAACATTCACGGAGTTCTAATAAGGTAGGGATATTATATCATTGATGATAGAAACTCAATCTTGTCTATTATTGGTAGGATGCATTCCCAGGAAAAAGTCAAAAACTATGAATATGCCTTCATCTTATAAACCCTACACAGTCAAAAGAGGCAAATTGAAGATATTCAAGTTGAGTGTGTTGCCCTTTGACAACTAGTTTTGAGTTTAGTCATAAATACTACTCCGGCTAATTCAAATGTTAGGTTGTCAATTGGGTCTACAATGGAGGAGGTAAAAGAAGACGAGGCTACGTAGCAACATCAGGGGGATGTGGAAATGTTGAATGTGGATCAGAACTTTTAGGTCATATAGAGAACCAAGAAAAAATTACATTCATCATGCCTTTATTCAGTAATAGTGCTTCATGTTTTGCAAATTTTGCTTGATATTAGGAGTTTTTTATAGAGTTTATACTAATAGTAGTTATCCAAAATCCTTTGTGAATGATTGTTTTGTTTTTATAGTCATTAAACTTCAAATTTTGGACAATCTCCTTAAAAACAAAAATAAAAAAAATTATTATCACATATTTGTATTATATGATAACCAATACAATTGCAACAACTTTCGAAGACAAAATATACCCATTCTAATTTAAAAAAATATTCTGAACTTAATTATTTTGTTTGTTAGCGTGTCCGTGACCCGCAGGACTAGCCTGTGGCTAAGAAACCGTGACCCAGGGGCATCTAAGTTGTCAAAATCACCTAGAGATTACACCCGGCCTGGGCCACACTAACCCTTATCATGGTTGGATTTTAGGTGTCTCCTCCCAATAGCGATGGGTTTCAAACCTGGGTTTCCATTGAAAATGAGGCCCATCAAAACCGAACGCTCTATCAAGATTTGAATTTTAAAGTTGAAGGACATGAGGGTGGGATTTGATCAACTCATGTGTGCATGAGTCACAAGACTATTTTTAATATAATTTATCTAGGTGCAACCACAGGTTCGATCGCTACCTCAAGGTGTCCCCAGGGCTCCAGGTTAAGAGACCCTCATTGGAATTGAAACTTGCCAATGGGGAAGAACTCATCGCTTTCCACCAATGGATCCAATCCCTTTGTGCTTCAAAATTGAAGGACATGGGGGTTGGCTTTCATCCACTTATGTGTGCACGGGTCACAATATCATTTAATATAATATATATGGGTGCAACCACATGTTCGACCACTACCTTAAGGTGTCCCCATGGCTCTAGGTTAAGTGGTCCTCATTGAAATTGAACCATTCCCAATGGTGAAAAATTCCTCACTTTCCACCATTGGGTCCAACCCCTTTTGGCTTAATATTAAACACGTATTTGATATCCATTAAACTAGTCTTTATAAACAACTACTTAAAATCTATGTATACCTATTTGTACTTATATTTAAATAATTATGCCAAAACATAATCATGTGTTATTTACCTTTACAATCTCTCGTTGTATCGCAGGTTCCAAAGCATCCATGACCTCTCACCACATGTCCACATGTGTATTCTATGTACAAATGATATAATGAAATTTGTTCATTTTTTTTTATGACATATATTCTTACTAGCATACCTCGTAGGAGGGGAAAGGGAACGCCAAAGTGAATCAAGGTGGTTATATTATTCATAGATCATGAGATTTTGGTTTTGAATGGAAAATGAATACTGCAAAAGGTTTTCTAGCGAGGGTAAACATTGAAAGACATATGATGGGAGGATGTGATGTTAGAGCTCATGAAATACTTGTTCAGCACTAAATCAACCTCAATCAGTATTTCTAATATCCCAAGGACTATTGGAATATAAGGAAATGAAGGGTTGTTGTTATGCATTAGGTCATTTTCATTGGTCATTGGTACAATTCAAATAGAGGCTAGAAACCACTCGTTCAGATGAAATCCATAATCCAAAGTGAATGAATGGGTCATCACCTCAACAATTTACAATCATCTATGGGATGTTACTCCCAAGTTGATAAAAATTATATGGCTAAGAGATAATATGGGACAAGTTTCCAATAAAGAGAGAGGTGTGGAATGGCTAGAAGATTATAGTTGATGTTGACATACACAAGTTTCCTATAAGCGCAGTGGAAATGACATAATGAGATTTGGGGAATTGTTATACCCATTTCCTAGGGATAACTAAGGAGATTATGTCTCAAGGCCCTCAGGTGGCATACATGGAGTACCTAGGGGCATATGGCTAACAACGTCCACTTGCACAGACATAGCCCCACTTGCACAGACATAGCCCCACTTGCACAGACATAGCCCCACCTCACCACCACATATATCAGGTTCATCATGAGGGTATCCACCACATCGGCTTGCTTTCAGAAGACATTGGGTCTTGCTCCATGAGGTACAAGCCAGGTATTAGGGTGAGCATCATTTCAATATTTGAGGCATTTGAGTTTGTTGCATTTAAAGCTGCATTTGATTATGTGACGTCTGCTTGGAAATTATGCTCTTTGCCCTGTTTCACCCTGGTGGTTGACATTGCGCCCTAGTAATTGGTCACCCTTAGGGATAGGTTTTCTATTGGGAGGTCCCCTTGACAGGTCATCGTACCATTCCCAACCATATTTTTCACTTTCCACACCCCATCCCCTCATCTCCTTATCTTTTAGGATTTTCGGGTGTACTAACCCAAGAAGGGATTGTCCCTCATTTCACGGTAAGAAGGGGCTCAAGGCCTAGAGAGACTATTGTTGGCAAACGATAAAAACCATACTATAAACCTTCTATATGCTCTCCCAAAGAGGTCTTGAGAACAATTAAATATTTCTCTTAAAAAATCAAAGACCTGCAAAAGCAAATTCACATTATAAAAATGTCCTACTTGTTGAGGGATCTACACAAGTGCGTTACAAGCTAGACTATAACCCCATGGCACTCTATGTACCTCTCCCTTCAAGTCACATTGTGGTATTTCCCCTCAAGCTAATTGATTAACCCATAGGGAGTACCTAGTGTTTGGACCTAATAAATTAATGGCAATAAATGGGCTTGGAAAAAGGATGCATTGAAAATGAAGGTGTGGCAGACCCTCTACAAAGGCACACATAAATGAGACACTATGATCCCTTGTATGTCATGAACCCCATGCCCAAAATTCTTTCCCCCATCCATGTTACGGTCTCCACATGACTTAGAGAGGGCTCCACTTCAGAAACATTCGTTGACTTGAGGTATGATTCACTCGATAAGTCGCTTTGTCAACCCTCACATAGGGTCTTTGAGCACTTGTTTAGTTTGATGAGGTGGTTTTTGATGCACATGCTTAGGTGGCTCTTTTATTGATTTTAATTACTTATCATGATGCATTTGACTTGAGATCCTTCGAGGGTGTATTCATTTTCTTTGCAGGACCTAGTTGGTGGACGGTTTTGGAAGAACAAGCCTAGCTTAGGCTTCCTTGGGGCTTGAAGCCCATTGGTTGGATACCATGGACCGCACATCGGAGGATAATGATATTCTTTGGAGGCTTGAGAGGCGCCTTGGAGGACCTCACCTAGCCCCTACTAGCCCAACGTTTTGCTTCTTGAGGCCAAAATGTCACATTAAAATATTAACTATTCATTTTTTAATACTTTTTTACATTATAACATTAAAAATAAGAGTACACTGAACAATGTTGTAAGGAATATTAACGAATATCTCTGGCCTAATTCATTGCCCTGAGATCAATAGGAAAAATGTCATTCTTTATTCAATGTTAAGGACATCACTATTTTACATATGTTTATTAACATTTTTTACTTAAAAAAATAGATTTTCGAAAATAATTTGGCATTTTTCTTTATTTCAAGGATGATATTTAATGTAAAGTGGGTCACATAAATTATTGCATATTGATTTGATAGGGACATCGAGTGAGGCCCACATCTCCAAAGGCAGTCAATTTGATAACTTGGTCACAAAATCTCGTGCTTGTTATTTACAATTCTCAACCACTTAAACTAACCATTCAAGTTATTTTCCCGCCTACTTGATTACTGTTTTTAAAAGTTGCTTTTAACACCCAAACTCTTTATTTTGTTAATATCTCTAACTTAGAAATTGAATCTTTATAATAAGAAATTACATATTTTAGTGTTTATGCATATATTTGTAATATTTTTGGGGGATTATAATTTCAAATTTAGAAGGGATAGTGTATATACATCTCTCCAACTTAATGTTTCAAACTTAAAGTTAAATGGTAGTAGGTACAAGTGATCATTCTTAATCTCGGAGGAAATCAAGAACCAAGCAGATGCATTGGCTCTATTCCAAAGGTTGAGGCTTATCGATGAAAGTTTTATCAAAAGATGTATTGTAATTGGGGATTTGACATTAATTATCAATCTAATGCTTAGAGCTTCCTCATCAGGTGATGGCAAGAATACAAGAACCATTAAGAGAATAATAAAGGAAGTTGCTAGGTTTGAAAGTGTTGAATATTATCATATCCTAAGGGAGCTCAACCAAAAGGTAGATCTACTAGCCAACTTGAAGGCGACATTTTAAGAATAAAGAGTAGGCTTTCATTCTCCCCTATACCTTAGGTTTTAAACCGAAATCATGAATTGGACTTGCATGAGAAACAAGTTACAAATGGCACATTAATCAACAAGGGTGGGTTAACTATGAAACATGTGACCAAGGAGAAATACATTTGCGATACCCTCACACATCGATGTTTAATGCGGGAGCAAGCTCATTGATTGATTTGAAAATTGAGTTTTATTGCAAGTGGGATAATGGATTTGATTTTATCTTTGAAAATTGGGTATTTTTTGTGGTTTCTAGCCCCGTGGTTCCTTACTTTGTTCTGTCATAGTCCATATTGGAGCTTTATATTGGGTTCTGGTTCTCTTCTATGGGTTTTTTGATTACCTTTGAGAGACCCCAACTCTAGTTCGCATGGCTCTATTTGGTGGTTTTGTGGGTCTAGTTCGCTTAGCCCTGTTTGGTTCTTTGGCTATGGTTTGGGTCTTTTTGTGCTTTGGCAGCTCGGAACTCATCTACTCCGCCTATAACCCTCCAGGTCCTTTCCTCTCTGTGCATAAATGAAAAGGTTAGTTAGCTCATTCTTAGGTCTTCTACTATGTTCTCAATTTCTCGAGGGAATGTTGGAAAAAGGATAATCTTATAATTATGTTAGAGTGTTAACAATGGGAAATGGTAAGGGGTTTTTATAAGTTTCATGTAATGCCATCAATATGGACCATGACCATCCTAAAATATGCCCATTATGTGAGACTACCGACATTCACATAGTTCTAAGAAGGTAGGGAGATTATATCATTGATGATAGAAACTCAATCTTGTCTATTACTAGTAGGATGCATTCCTAGGAAAAAGTCAAAAACTATGAATATGCCTTCATCTTATAAACCCTA
>ML795097.1:32369-48505 GCA_009831015.1 Picea engelmannii
ACTCCCGAACAGTTGAGATTAGTTCACCTTGATCAACGACACTCGGGTGAATTCCGGACCCCCCTTGCCATTCTGCCTTTAAGGGGGGGGGGGTTCCGGAATAGTGTGGCGTGTGAAGTAGGGCCCCCTCCTGTCATGTCAACTACCGTGTCGCATTTCCCTCTCTGCCACCTGTATTCCACTTAACCCTGCAACAGGGTCGTTTCTCATTGGCGGTTCTCTAGCCCTGTGGGGATCTGTTCCCATTGGCCATTCTCTAGCTCTGTCGGGGATTAACGGTAGCAGAATCGAACGATTTGACATTCTTGTGGCGCCAAGTCACGAAATACCAAGAGGCGCCATGATTATTTGACCTGTGATCATGACCCACGATCACATGGGAGCCTACAGAGGAAGAGCCAACTTACACTAGGCCTCCATAGATATTTTGGGGCTCTGAGTCTGCGGAAAGCAACGAAAATTTTGATTTGGTAGTGGGTATGTGACACATCACCATGCCATGTCACTTCGGAGTTTTAGACTTCAGAAGTTCTTACGCTTGCTTCCTTCCAATCTTCTGAAATCCAAAATTATGAACCTCTTTATCTTCCGCTCTTGGTTTGATCTAATGGTAAGACTTCTCCCTAGATCTACAATGTAGATCTCTCCTCGGGACTTTGGAGTTTTGGGCTTCATCCTTTCTCTTAGTTTGCATCAACTTCACCGAAGTCGCGAAGTCTGAAGGGCTTCCAAGATAACCCTTCTACACCTTCTCCAGATCTAACGGTCGTAAAGGATTTCCCTTCCTTCCGAACAGATCCTATGATCCCAACACCACCAGTGTTATGATCTCTGTGTGTGTGGCCAAATACCATGTAAGTTGCGGTTTTAGGATACCGCTACTCCTCCCGAGCTTCGTAACATGACCAAGGTAACCTCTTGGAACTCTAGAATGTTTATGAGGTCCAAAATTGGTCCTCTTAACACAATTTCCACTTGAAACCTTGGGTCCAATGACCACTTACCCAACCCATCCAAGTTCGGGGTTGAAACCTTGGCTCTGAACTCGAATTTTGTCTACTTCGACAACAATTCTTTCCGAAACTTTTGCTTCATTTGCCACTAACATGGCCCATCCAGGCTCAGTTTTGAAAACCTTGGCTTTTATACCAATTTGTAACATTCCTAGCCACCAACAGTGTCGGGCAATGCCACTACTCACATGCTTTACTTAGCTCTGATACCAAATTGTAGCGTCCCCGACCAACACAGAGACCGATTAACACTACTATGTGGAAAATTCACATATATATGAGATGTGTAATACCCCAAGGATGTGCCCCAGTTATTATGAATTGTAATCAGGTTTATGTATTGTAATCATGTTTATAGGCTAGTGAGCCAAGTGTATATAAGTTGGTGGGCTCATGTGTTATTTAGGACAAAGAGCTTAGGTGTTAAAGGCCAGGAGCTTGATTTTCGTATATGTAATTATGCAAATCATTAATAAAATATAAACATCGTTGCGTGCAGACCGACCACGAAGAAAGAGTGATGGGGGACTAAGCTTCCACAAGGTGGGTAAGGGAAAGGGGGCTGAAAGGTTGGAAAGAGGGGCTAAGATTACGGGCTTAAGTCCTTGAGATAATAATTTATTATTATTCCAAAGTGGTGTGAAAGGTATACTTTTATCCTAAGTTCCTGGAAAAATGAGCGCATACTTGATGGAGTGCATGCAGCTTCATGGGCGACATGTGTCGGCCCAAGCACATGCAATTTAACCCAATAATTGAGTCGTGTTGGGGGTTCATCCTCCATTCAGGTGTCCACTGTCTTAACCATGTTACCTCTATGTCTGATCTTTGCATGCATACCTCATGCAGCTCTGAAACCCGAAACCATGAGGCCAACCTGTGATTTTTTCCTGAGAAGCCGACGCATCCTCCGTCTGAACCATTTGAGTTTGTGTTCGACTTCTGCGTTGATTCCTTGTCACGCACCCTAAAATCTAGTGGAAAACCCGTGGACTGAGCCGTGTTTCCTTTGTGTCCTGTGAATCCAGTTTATTCACACTGGAAATCCAAGTTCGTGCTTAATCGTTTGGGTTGTTGTCTTCTATGAAACCTCAACATACCGTAATTGTCTATGTCGTGTGTGTTATAACTGTGGGATATTGTGGCCACTCAATCCCTTGGATGAGTGTGAATTGTTGTCGTCATATGTTCCTTGCCGAGCCTTACTGTTGTCCTCCTTGTGCTAGAACAAAGCTGAAGAAGCAGGTTGTCAGGCTTGTGTGCAACACTCTCTCCAAGGTGAGGGAGGTGGTTGTGGTTGAAGAGGCAGGTTGTCAGGCCTGTGAGAGAGTGCGCGGAGGAAGTGAGAACTCCTGGAAGGGGTCTTATAGCTACCACAGAGCTCAGAGAATTCTGGTCCAACCCATTGCTGAAGCCCAAGGCAAGGGAGGTTTAGCAACCAAAGGACTATCCTGGTGACAGTGAAGGTGTATAGTCCTGGGGTGGGACAGGCATGTGGGGAATGAGAGTCTGTGAGCAGTGGGCATAAGTGGCTCCTGGGAGAGAATCCATCCTCATAAATTGTATGTCTTCCTATTGACCTTGCCCGGGCTAGGATTCCCTTACCCAACCTAGGATTCCCTTGCCTAGTGGAGCTTAGTCCCAACTCGGGGGTGACCTACTGCTGAGAGTGATGAGCAACGCAGTCTAAGGTTGGGAGGTTCATGGAAGGTCTGCACGCAGTTGGTGGAGTTACTCCAGTTTCAAAGATAAGTATCATTATGTTTTTAATTTCAATTAAAATGCATGTCTGTGATGCTTGTATATTTTCATGTATTTCGTTGCATGTATGAATTGTTGTTAATTCTATTTAAGTCTATATGATGGCAGTAACTCTATGTTAAATGAGTTAATTTGATTTAATATGCATGTTATATATATATGCATGGGAATGTTCTGCGTAGTAGCAATTCCCAATAATGGGTTTGATGGCTGGGGACGTTACAATATGGTATCAGAGCCAAGGTTTCAATGCTAAGCCTAGATGGGTTGGATAAGTGGTCTTTGGACCCAAGGTTTCGAGTCGAAATGGTGTTCGGAGGAACCAATTTCGAACCTTAGAATGTTTCTGAGTGCCAAGGGGTTACTTGGTCGTGTTACGAAGCTCAGGAGGAGTAGCGGTAGAATAAAACTGCAGCCGTCATGGTATTTGACCACAGAGAGAGAGGATCAACACTTGGGGTGTTGGAGCCGTAGGATCTATTTGGCAAAAAGGAGAGTCCTTTACGACTGTTAGATCCATAGAAGGTGCAGGAAGGTTATTATGGAAGCCTTTCAGAGTTCGACAATCGAGAGAAATGGAATGCGATGAGGCATAAACTCCTGAAGGAGAATTACACTATAGATCATAGGAAAAGAGCCTGATCGTTAGATCTGTGTCCAGGAAAGAAAAGGAAAGTCACTTCAGAGGATTTCAAGTGTGGAGTGTGACAAACTCCCGAAGTCCCGAAGGCTGAAGTAAATCGCAACCGTCCGTTGCGAAGGACACGCATCAAGAGATCATATACTTTGGGTGGAAGTACTTCGTGAGGAGGCAAGTGTTGTGAGTTTGAAACTCCTGAAGCCCGAAGTGCTGAAGTCACTCCTAGCCGTTGATCATGAAGGAGGACATGCGTCGATAGATCGTGAACTCCGAGAGGAAGCGCTTCGGGCAAAAGTGAGCGTAGAGGAGTTGAAACTCCCGAAGTTCGAAGATTTGAAGCCTGAAGTTTCGAAGTGAAAGGGTGGACGTGGTGGGGCCAGATGATGTCGCTTGGGGTCACATGGACCTTTCTAGGTGTACCACGTGCCATCACCTTAGTTGGTGATAGTTGTACTATGTGGGCCTAGAGGATAGAGAAGTCGAAAGTTCATAATTCGGGAGATCGAAAGGGAAGCAAGCAGGAAAGCTTCCGAAAACCGAAGTTTCAAAGCTCCGAAGTCCTGGAACTCAAACACCTGAGGTTTGATAGTAAGTGTCGGTCGTTGGATGCTGGGTAGATGTGGATTGTTGATTCACTCTACTGCGCGAGTTCGGTAACTCGAAACTCTGAGAGATTGTTGTGTTGTGCTTTGAAAATTTCTAAGGCTGAAGGCCCGAGTAAGCACTTATTGATCTAGCACTTGGTCACGATCCATGGTCGCGTGGGTTGGGGGACTGAGAGAAAGGGGCTAGTGCCCGAAAACTTAACAGAGCAGATCTCCAAAAGAAGAAATCTGTGGGGATTCTTGATTGAACGAGAATCATAGAGAATGAAAACTGGACGTTTTCTTGAATCAGATTTGTTTATGAATGTTGTGGGATTTGTTAAGGATCGATGGCCTGGCAAATTTTGGTTGTCTGCACATTGTGTTTGCAGAAGTTTAACGATTGCTAGAACTGAATAGAGTTGCCACTGAGTGCGAAGAAATGGAGGAGACACAAAATTCTTCCAGTTCAGAGAATGAAGTTAAAGGGATGGATGTTTATTTGGGAGTTGAAGGGTCGAACTCCAATGGACATGGAGAAGAGATAGATAAGGAAGGGAATATGATGAAAATCATTGAAAGATTATAGAAAGATGCCCAAACACACTGAGCAGATAGAAGAAAGTTCATGAAAGCTAAGGAACAACAGGGAGAATTCAACTTAAATTTGATGAAGAGTCTGGAGAGAATAGAAAAGAAGTTGGACAAGGAGAGAGACTCGAGCAAAACAGGGAGTCACCAGACTTCTGAGGGAAGAAGATCAAGGAGTGTTGGTAGACACCATCATCACTCCCAAGGTCACTCCAAGAGGAGGGCACACAATAGTTCAAGCCCATCTCCTACTAGAAAGAATAGAAGATCTGGAGTGGATGAAATGAAGGGTGAAATGAACAAGATTAAGCCTCCTACGTTTGATGGAGAACACAAGAAGGAGGAAGATGCCGAATCATGGTTGCTTGGCATGAGGAAATATTTCCAATTGCGGAATTATTCCTCTCATGCAAAAGGAAGAATTGCAATGTATCAATTGAAAGGAAAAGCATCCATGTGGTGAGATCAACTTGTGCAGGTGCAACACATTAGAGAGAAAGATATCACTTGGAAACAATTCAAAAGGTATTTCGAGAAGAAATACTTGACTAAAAGATACTACGACAGAAAGATGGAAGAGTTCTTTGAACTCAAACTGGGCAGCATGACCATTGATGAATACGAGCGAATATTTTTGGAATTGCTGAAGTATGTTCCGTTCAACAAGGATGAGACTGTCAAGATTCAGAGGTATCTAAGTGGATTTCCACCTTCCATTGGTGACAAGATTCAGTATGATGACCCTAAGACTATGGAAGAAATGATAAGGAGGGCGAAATGCTTATATGAGCAGCAAAGAGAGAAGACTACTTTCCGGAAGGCTTGGGAAGACAAGAAGAAATTCAAGATGGATCAGAGGAAGAAGGGAACTAAGCCACCCTTTTTCAGAAACAACCCTCAGGGACAACCATCTTTTAGAGAGTCCAGAAAGGCTGAAGTGGGTGTGCAGATGTCAAGACCGCCACCTATGGAATGTTGGGGTTGTAAAGGGAACCATAAGTATAGAGTTTTCCCCCACATAAATGATAAATTGAGAGTTGTCCAAAATGTACAACAATCTGAGACAGTGGAGGACATGGGCAGTAGAATGCCAAGGATCTACACAGCCCTGGACAACAAGCAAGCTGAATATCAGTTGCACATGATTGAAGTAGAAGGTATGATTAACAACCATGCCTTTACTATTTTAATTGATTCAGGGGCTAGCCATAGTTATATAGATCCTAGAGTGGTGGAAAATTTTCAATTGTCGAGAAGCAAACATGAAAAGTCTTGGTTAGTGTAGCTGACTACAGGAACCAAGAGGAAAGTCACTGAGTTAGTTAAGTCCTGTCCAGTGGACATGATTGGACTGAGCACAAAGGATGAATTGAATGTTCTACCTTTGGGTTATTATGACTGTCTAGTTGGGATGGATTGGTTGGACCAACACCATGCCATCCTAGACTGTCGTAACAAGGCATTCACTTGCCTGGATGAGGAAGGAAATCGGAAAATAGTCCAAGGAATTCCCAGAGTTGTTGCTATCAGAGAAATATCAACAATGCAACTGAAGAAGTGCTACAGAAAAGGCTGTCAATTATTTGCAGCCCATGTGGAGGAAGCATCTAAGGATGAAGTCTCAAAGATTGGAGATCATGCAATACTAAAGGAGTTTGAAGATGTATTCTAGGAGGTACCTAGACTACCCCCGAAGAGAGATATTGACTTCTCTATAAACTTGATGCCTGGAGTAGCTCCAGTGTCGAAAGCTCCTTACAGAATGAGTATGTCGGAGCTGAAAGAACCGCAATTGTAGCTTGAAGAGATTTTGAAGAAGGGGTACATATGCCCAAGTGTGTCACCTTGGGGAGCCCCAATCCTGTTCATGAAGAAGAAATATGGGGCGCTGATATTGTTTATCGATTTCAGACAATTGAACAAAGTAACTATAAAGAACAAATATCCTTTGTCGAGGATTGATGACCTCTTCGATCAGTTGAAGGATGTGAAGATATTTTTGAAGATAGACTTCAGGTCGGAATATCACTAGGTAAGGATAAAGGATGACGACATCAACAAGACCACCTTTAGAACACGGTATGGTCATTACGAGTTCAAAGTGGTGTCGTTTGGGCTGTCGAACGCACCCGTTGTTTTTATGTGCCTGATGAATGGTGTATTCAGGGACTATCTAGACAAGTTTGTCATAATATTCCTTGATGACATTCTGGTGTATTCCAAGTCGAAGGAAGAGCATGAAAAAAATCTAAGGATGGTGTTGCAGGTTCTAAGAGAGAACCAACTATATGCCAAGTTGAGCAAGTGCTTGTTTTATCAGAAGTAGATCCATTACTTGGGGCATATTATTTTGAAGGATGGGATAGTTGTAGATCCTGAGAAGATTGAGGCCATCAGAGAATGGTTAGCGCCAAATAATGTGATGGAATTCAGATCCTTTATGGGTCTAGCTGGTTATTACGGAAGGTTGATTGTAGGGTTCTCGAGGATATCTCACCCTATCACTTCCTTGCAAAGGAAGGATAATAATTTTCAGTGGACAGATGATTGTGAGAGAAGCTTCCAGCAATTGAAGCAACTGTTAACCAATGCTCCAATCCTGAGGATTGCAAATCCGAATGAAGACTTTGTAGTGTGTACAGATGCATGCAAAGAAGGATTGGGAGGACTCCTCAGTCAGAATGGCTTCGTAGTTTGTTATGAATCTAGAAAGTTGAAAGAGCATGAAAGAAACTATGCCACTCATGATTTGGAGTTGGCAGCCATAGTACACGTGCTAAAGAAATGGAGGCATTACCTCATAGGAAGGAGGTTCGAACCGAGGACAAACCATAATGGTCAGAAGTATTTGTTTGATCAACCAACCTTAAATGCTAGGCAAAGTAGATGGTTGGAGTTTCTTTGTGAATATGGCTTTGATGTCAAGCATATCAAATGAAAAGAGAACAAAGTGGTTGATGCACTCAGCAGGAGAGTGCATGAATTGCATGCTACAACCATTAGCATGTACCAAACTGATATTAAAGGCAAAATTTTGGAGGCTGCAAATGCAGATTTGCAGTACACGTAGTTGGTAGCAAAGCTACAACAAGGTAAGATGCTACAGAAAGTGGAGAATTATAAATTAGAGGTGGATGGAATACTTCTGTACAAGAACATAATTTATGTAGCTAATGTCCAAGACTTGAAACTTATGATTTTGAATGAAATGCATAATGTGCTTTATGCTGGGCACCCTGGATATCAAAAAATTGTGGCAGCAACCAAGAGCCATTACTTTTGGCCAGGTATGAAGAAAGAGATTATTGAATACACCGCTAGATGTATGGAGTGTTAGAAGGTTAAAGCCAAGCACAGGCACCCAACAAGGTTGTTGCAACCTTTACCCATTCCTGAGTGGAAGTGGGAAGTAGTGACAATGGATTTCATCACAGGATTGCCCAGAACTGGCAAGCAACATGATTCAATCATGGTGGTGGTGGACAAGCTTACGAAAGCTACCCATTTTATTCCACTAAAGACTACTCACAAGGCAACGGATGTTGCCAACATCTTTATGAAGGAAGTGGCACGATTGCACGGAATTCCCAAGACAATTGTGTCTGATAGAGACCCGAAATTTACCTCAAATTTCTAGAAAGGGTTATTCAAGGGATTTGGAACGAATCTGAACTTTAGCACAACCTATCATCCCGAGTTGGATGGGCAGACAAAGTGGGTGAATCGAGTAATAGAAGACATACTAAGGATGTATGTGATGGACAAAGCATCTAAATGGGAAGACTACCTACACTTGGTAGAATTCAACTACAATAATGGGTATCACGCTTCATTGAAGATGAGCCTATTTGAATCACTTTATGGCAGAAAGTGCAATACTTCAATAAGTTGGGATAATCCAGCTTATAGGGCAGTAGTTGGGTCAGAATTGCTCAAGGAAATGGAAGAGCAAATGCTAAAAATTAAGCAGAATTTAAAGGTTGCCCAAGACATGCATAAAAGTTATGTTGATAAAAACAGAACCCAAAGAGAGTTTAAAGTGGGTGACCATGTTTTCCTGAAAGTGAAAGCCAATATAATTTCCATGAAGCTGGGAAATTGTGCCAAGTTGGCAGCCAGATTTTGCGGGCCATTTGAAATTCTAGAAAGGATTGGGCTAGTTGCATATATGCTTGCATTACCTGCATCCATGACTGTACATAATGTGTTTCATGTTTCATTAATTAAGAAATATATACCTGATGCTAATCATGTAATCGATTGGAATGTGATTCAAGTGGAGCAAGAAGGTGTCCTGCAAGTGAATCCTATGCGCATATTGGACCAGAAAAGCAAATAGCTCCGGAATCGAGCCATAGGGCTTGTAAAGGTCCAGTGGACCTGGTACGGTACCGAGGACGCAACATGGGAGCATGAGGATGCTATGCAGGCATAATACCTGCATATTTTTTAAGATTTTGAAAATCTTACTGATGTTGTGTAAAATTTTCACTGAAGACAGTGCAAAAATAAGGGGAGGGGATTGTAATACCCCAAGAACGTGCCCCAATTATATTATAATTGTAATCATATTTATGTATTGTAATCATGTTTATAGGTTGGTGAGCCATGATCCGGATTTTATGAGCAGAACGAAATGAATACAGATTATTAACAGGTGCTTAACACAAAATAATAGAGATACGATAAAACTGGTTTTCTATTCAATAACGAAATAAGCTGAAACTGTAAAATGCAGCGGAAACAAGCTTGCTGGAATGGTGGCGGCTTATCTCTGAGAAGAGATGTGACGAAAACGCGCATTCACAAGAAGAACATTACAATGAGGATCTAAAGGCCTTTTTACAATAAGAAATAATTCCAAAAACCCTAGACATCCAAAAACCTAACCCTAGGAGATGAAGCGCCAAAAGTCATGTGGGCCTTGTTTGGGTAAGTTAGTACATCAACTTCCCGGGGTCATAACTTTTGCATATGATCTCCGTTTTAGGCATGTGATAGCCCGTTAGAAAGGTATCGTCAAGGAGATTCATTTTGGGGGTTCAATCATGCCTTTGGCGATTATTGAGGAGCTCAATCCCAAAAATCTTTCATTTAGGCCCTCAAAATGGCCCTGGAAGTTAAAACTGCTAAAAATAGTAAATTGCCAAAATTGTCAGAAAATTGTTTTGAGCCAGTTGGAAAAGGTGGGTGGCCACTGATATCCATCTGGATCAAGCCAAGTGTATATAATCTGGTGGGCTTATGTGTTATTTAGGCAGGAGAGCCTAGGTGTTAAAGGCCAGGAGCTTGATTTTTGTATATGTAATTATGCAGATCATTAATAAAATATAAACATCGCTGCGTGTAGACCGACCACGAAGAAAGAGTGATGGGGGACTAAGCTTCCACAAGGTGGGTAAGGGAAAAAGGGCTGAAAGTTTGGAAAGAGGGGCTAAGCTTAGGGGCTTAAGTCCTTGAGATAATAATTTATTATTATTCCAAAGTGGTGTGAAAAGTATACTTTTATCCTAAGTTCCTGGAAAAGGGAACGCATACTTGATGGAGTGCATGTAGCTTCATGGGCGACATGTGTCGGCCCAGGAACATGCAATTTAACCCAAGAATTGAGTCATGTTGGGGGTTCGTCCTCCATTCGGGCGTCCACTATCTGAACCGTGTTACCTCTGCATTTGATATCTGCATGCATACCTCATGCAGCTCTGAAACCCGAAACCGTGAGGCCAACCTATGATATTTTTCCTGAGAATCCGATGCATCCTCCGTCTGAACTGTTTGAGTCTGCATTCGACTTCTGCGTTGATTCCTTGGAACGCACCCTGAAATCTAGTGGCAAACTTGTGGACTGAGACGTGTCTCTTATGTGTCCTGTGAACCTAGTTTATTCACACTGCAAATCCGAGTTCGTGCTTAACCATTTGGGTTGTTGTCTTCTGTGAAACCTGAGCATACCGTAATTGTCTATGCCATGTGTGTTATAACTATGGGATTTTGTGGCCACATAGTCCCTTGGCTGAGTGTGAATTGTTGCCATCGTTTGTTCCTTACTGAGCCTTATTGTTGTCCTCCTTGTGCTGGAACGGAGCTGAAGAAGCAGGTTGTCAAGCCTGTGTGCAACACTCTCTCCAGGTGAGGGAGGTGGTTGTGGTTGAAGAGGCAGGTTGTCAGGCCTATGAGCGACTCTCTCCAGGTGAGAGAGTGCATGGAGGAAGTGAGAACTTTTGGAAGGGGTCATGTAGCTGCCACAAAGCTTGGAGAATTCTGGTCTGGCTTGTTGCTGAAGCCCAAGGCAAGGGAGGTTTAGCAGTCAAAGGACTGTCCTGGTGACAGTGAAGGTGTATCCTCCTGGGGTGGGACATGCATGTGGGGAATGAGAGTCTGTGAGTAGTGGGCATAAGTGGCTCCTGGGAGAGAATCCATCTTCATAAACTGTGTGTCTTCCTCTTGACCTTGCCTAGCCTATGATTCCCTTGCCTAGTGGAGCTTAGTCCCAGCTCGGGGGTGACCTACTACTGAGAGTTATGAGCAGTGCGGTCTAAGGCTGTGAGGTTCGTGGAAGGTCTGCACGCAGTTGGTGGAGTTACTCCAGTTTCAAAGATAAGTATCATTATGTGTTTAATTTCAATTAAAATGCATGTCTGTGATGCTTGTATATTTTCATGTATTCCGCTGCATGTATGAATTGTTGTTAATTCTATTTAAGTCTATATGATGGCAGTAAATCCATGTTAAATGAGTTAATTTGATTTAATATGCATGTTATATATATATGTATGGGAATGTTCCGCGTAGTAGCGTTTCCCGACAGTGGGGTTGATGGCCGGGGACGTTACAACATGCGTTTTAATGAATTTAAAATACTTAATCACAATAAACACAGAATTACTGCTACCATACAAAATCAATGGAACTAATAGTAATTCATATACACAACAGAATACATGATAACATTCAAGCATTACAGACATGCATAACATATAAATTAAGCACAGACTGATACTTATCTTTTCAACTGGAGTAACACCACCAACTACGTGCAGACGTTCCATGAACCTCCTAGCCATAGACCACGTTGCTCTCATGCTCAGCAGTGGGTCACCCCTAAGCTGGGACTAAGCTCCACCCAGGGCAAGGGAATCCTAGACTAGGCTGAGGTTACATGAAACTGCACAATGCAACTGGAAGGATTATCTCTAGGAGCCTTCTTACGCCCACTACTCATGGACTCTCATTCCCCACATGCCTGTTCCACCTCGAGAATATGCACCTTCACTGTTCCACAGTCCATCGGCTGCTCCACTTCCCCTCTCAGGGTCTCGTCAAAATACTGGACCATGAATTATCAGAGCTTCATAGCTGGTGCTGGACTCTTTCTAGGAGAAAACCACTTCCCAACAAACTCTCTCACCTGGAGAGAGCTTCTCACAGGCCCGACAACCTGCTTCTTCAACCACGAGCCTGAAAACCTGCTTCTTCAACCAATTTCAACTCAATTCCCGCAAGGTGAGGACAACAACCACTGGTCAATACAACTCAGGAAAACAGAAGGGAACAACCCAAAATGGTTAAGGTACAAACTCGTCTCTGCAAGGAACAAAGAACGACAACAAGCCACACTTAGTCAAGTATTTGCGCAGCCACAACAACCAACAGTTATGACACAGCATGACATAGATGATTATGAGGTGCTCGAAATTCACAGGATACACACGGGATAACTCAGACTTCTCCCAGAGACACGGATCAGTCTATCGGTTTTCCCCATAGGTTTCAGGGTGCGTGACCAAGAAACAATGCAGAGGTCGATCATGGAGGTTTCAGGTTCAGACTCTGGATGGAAGAATGGACAGGACCCCCCAACAATGTTGGCTTTCCCAGCTATAACTTCATACGCCCAGGTCGACACTTGTCTTCCTGTAGCTGCATGCACTCCACTTAGCATATGTTCCTTTTCCAAAAACTTATGACAACACTTGGTCAATTGTCCACCTTAGCCTTTTAGGAAATAATAATAAATTATTATCCCCTTTAGAGGTAAGCCCCCTATCTTAGCCCCTAAGCCCAAACACTTAGCCTCCTCCCTTACCCAACCTTGTGGAAGCTTAGTCCCCCATCACTCTTTCTTCGTGGTCGGTCTACACACAACGATGTTTATAATTTTATTAATGATTTTACATAATTACATATACAAAACAGGCTCCTAGCCTTAGCATCCCAGGGTCTCTGGCCTAATCATCACATAAGCCTCCTAGCTTATTATAACTCGACTCACCGGCCTAACAAACATGTTTACAATTCATAATTACAACTGGGGCTCTACCGGGGGATATTACACAGTTGGACGCAAATAAACATACATCTTCCATTGAAACAGTAAATAAAACCTCATTCTCTGAAACTACAACAATAATCTCACCTTCATTTGTGTTGGTTGATGTCTTGGTTGGTTTTTTATCCTTTTGTTCCCACTTCTAGATTTAACACTCATTTTTCATGTGTTTGGGTTTTCCACAGTGATAACAAATGAGCCTGCCTCTTCTTGATTTTGATCTGCCTCTTGACCTTGAATTCCCTTAACGGCCTCAATCAATTTTCCTACTACGATCAACTAAAGTTAGAGCTTCTCCTCCCTAGTTTTCTATAATTGATTTACATCGCAACTCATCATTCATTAATTTATTGCTAACATCATCGAACTTCAAGGTTCCTACAGGTGTTGAAGTGCTCATAATTACAATTTAATTCTCCTAACTATCTAGCATAGAGCACATCAATAAGATGTCTCTGATCTCATCATCCAAGACAATTTTAACAGAGGTGAGCTGACTGGTAATTATATTGAACTCATTTAAGTGCTATTCTACTAAAGAACCTTCCTTCATCTTGAGATTGTATAATTTCTTCATCAAGAAGACCTTATTCGACGTCGTGTTTTTCTCATAAAGATCATGCAGGTTGTGCCATAGATCTTTTGGTGTATTCTCTCCGGCCACATTGAAGTAGATATTCTTTGCTAGACACTGACAGATTGTGGTAATGGTCTTCCTGTATAGCTTGAGCCAATCCTCAATTTTCATTTATGAGGGTTTCTTTGCTATTCACTCAATTGGCAAATATTGATCCGTCAAAATTAGTATATCCTCTATTTGTGACTTCCATAGGGAAAAATTAGCCATGTTCAACTTCTCCATGTCACTTGATGTTGTTGTCTACATGCTCAATGAGACTTGACTCAACTCAAACATTACTCTGGCATTTCTCAATTAAACCCCACTGCCTCAAATCTGCAATCTTCTTCAGATTTCGTCGTCTGCGGCTTCTTCTCACGGATTCGTCTTACTAGTGATTTCTCCTTCTATGTTATGAGTGTTTCGATGACCTCTCATGATTATACTAGTAACCTGCTCTGATACCAATTGTTGGGAGTTGTTTGTTAATTACCCAAAGGAAGAATAGAGTTTGGGATTTTACTGAATCGCCCAACAAACTTGAAATTGCCCACACAAATATGGAATCTCTCACTCAGATTATCCACTTGAGATCGTGAAAGAAATATTGTTGATTCACTTTACTTCCAGGATAGTAATTTTAGCGATGAATGAGCAAAGCTAAATTAAAACAATACAGATGCACAAAAAACAGAGGAATCAGGAATCATAAAAACATAGGAGCGGAGACAGAGCAAGATGACAAATCTTATATTCAATTTTACATTTCCTCAATTACACACATCGCTTGTAGTTGGAAAAACGATTTAAAAAGTTGTAACATATTTATATTCATGTCCCTCGGTTTGTAGAGGAGGAAGAAAATGGGTCTTTAATGGCAACAATAACTAAAAAAGAACCACTGGAAGTTCTTCACTCTTTTCAAAAAGGGAAAATCCCCGGGCCTGATGGATGGCCTATTGAATTTTATTTGTTATTTTTTTATCTAATTGGACCTAATGTTCTGAAGGTGGTCGAGGAATCAAGGGTGAATGGTTACATCCACAATCCTATAAACTCTACCTTCATTACGCTCAAATCCCTCCTCTTTTGAAGTTTTTCGGCCTATTTCGTTGTGTAACTGTCTGTACAAGATTATCTCAAAGGTAATCAGTAGAAAGTTGAAAGTGATCCTGTCCAAACACATTTCTAGTGAACAATTTGGGTTTTTGGAAGGAAGGCAAATCCATGAGGCCATTGGTGTAGCACAAGAGGGACTACATAGTATAAAAACGAAGAAGCTCAGGGGAGCTGTGGTAAAAATTGACTTATCCAAAGCATATGATCGGGTAAATTGGCTGTAATTAAGAATGCTTATGATACATCTTGGGTTTGGCTTGGATTTTACCAATTGGGTGATGGGATGTATGACATCAATTTCTTTCTCCATACTCATCAATAGTTCATCCTCTTCTTTCTTTCAAGGGAAAAGATGAATGCGTCAAGGTTGTCCTCTGTCACCTTTACTTTTTCTCCTAGTGGCGGAAGGGCTCAGTCGTTTTCTGGCGGGGGTAAAGAATGCTGGGAGATTCACAGGTATAAAAATTTCCAATGGGTTGTACATCACACACTCACTCTTCATTGACGATATCCTAATTTTTTGTGATGGTACGAAGTGAGAAGTTGACACACTAACCTATATGTAACAAAAATTCAATTGACATATGTTGTATTATATGTTTAACATATAACACATGTGTTATAGGTTAAACATATAACACATGCGTTATATGTTTAACATATAACACATGCGTTATATATTTAACATATAACACATGCGTTATATGTTTAACATATAACACATGTGTTATATGTTATAACATATAACGTATTGTTATATGTTATACCATATACCATATTGTTATATGTTATACCATATAACTATATGTTATATGTTGTTACAAGCATCGCCCTAGCCCCCACAACCAAGCCCCGGGTGCGCCCAGGGCTTGGCCGTGGGGGCTAGGGCGCTCGGGGCTTAGTCGTGGGGGCTAGGGCGATGCCCATAATTTTATATGTTATATAACATATAACCTACGTTATATGTTATATAACATATAACATATGTTATATGTTATAACATATAACATATACCATATGTTATATTTTATATAACATATAACCTAAAAAACCATAAAAAACTAGACAAAAACTAAAAAAAGTTAAAAAATTATATCTAAATTAAACTTTTTTTGCCGTTTTTTTTTCAAAAAATCTTAAGGATTTTGTTAAGATTTTATGAAAAAAGTCTCAAATGTTTTAAAAAGTTGGGTATTTTTTAGAAAAAAGTAGAAAACATGTAAGAATTTAACAAAAAACTAACCTCTGAAATGCTAAATTCTCCTCTTTGCTTGCTAGATTCTCCTCAGATGTCTTCTCGATGTTTTAGCTTGCTCCAAATCCTAAAACAAATACTACCCAAGATATAACACAATATAAAAAGATAAAACAAGACTGTGTATATATAACACAGATGATATAAATTACTGTTAGTATAACGAATGTGGGATAAAAAAAAAATAGGTATATTGTCTACATATATACCTAAAATTATATGGAT
>ML795097.1:58691-76866 GCA_009831015.1 Picea engelmannii
ATGGATAAAAATGATTTCTCTAATTATAAGATCATTATAAGTAGTTTTATTTTAGCCAAGCTTTACGTGATTTTTTTGGAAAAGAAGATTAGCATATGGCTAGAAAGTCACTTCAAAAAGAAGATTAGCCTATGGCTAGAAAGAAGATTAGCCTAGGCTGGATTTAAGAGCTATCATTCAACTCTGGACCACCTTGTTACACTTATGATCTTTGTAGATGGGTGTCACAATAATAAAACCAATCTCCGTTGTTGTTTCGTTGACTTTATAAAATATTTTGACACAGTGCCTAAGACGAACCTCTAGAATAGGTTGGAAGAGCTAAAAGTCCCTTTCGAGTTGAGGGCTATTGTGGTAAGGCTATTTGAGAACGTTATTGTCAAGTTAGGAACATTGAGGGCTAGTTGGAAGAGATTAACTACAATATAGGAGTCAAGCAAGGTTGCCCCCTATCCCCTACCCTTTTTGGCATATATATTGACAAGTTAGAAAATTGTTTGGAAGAAGTAGGTTGTGTCGGCCCAATTCTCGTTGGTATAGTCATTATTCTTCTTCTTTATGTCGATGATATTGTTCTTATGGTGATGAGTTCCTATGAGATTGACAAGCAACTAAGAATTTTCAAGGATTTATGCTCCATTATAGGTATCACTGTTAACACTGCCAAAATGAAAGTTATGATAATTAAATCCGAAAATATCACTTATGATACTTTCATACATGACAACAAAAACTTGGAGGTTCATACAAATATCTCGGAATCGATATTCATCACAAGCTCAATTGGAACTATATCATTGAGAAAATGATAAATTTAAGGTGAAAAACTTTTTATGGGCTTGAAAATAATTGTAAATTGGTGGATCTATGGATATGGGATAAGAAGAAACTCCTCTTTCAGGCTCTCGTCACTCCTCTTATTTTATATGGATGTTAACTTTGGGGATGCAACATCTCTAGAGAATCATGGAGAAAGAGCAGATCAAAATAATTTTATAACTCATAATCTCAAGATTAAAGGCAATACACCTTATCCTATCCTCCTCATAAAAGTAAGCCTTTCCCCCATTGAGAGCATGACTATGACTAGGTACCTAATGTATAAGAACAAATTAAATAATATGGAAGAAAATAAGCTCCCCAAAATTGCTTCCAACTAGAGCCAAAACCACCTTATGCTCAAATGGGGATGACATAAAGATGCCTAGTCTTGGCTAAATCATTGGGGAATAAAGGAAGGGATCATTATGTAGAATAAGAATAATGTTAAAAATATTATTACATCTAAATTTAATGAGAAATTGTGGTGCCATAAAGAATTAGAGGATAAAAGAAAATTAAGATACTATAAGGAGATGTTGAACCCTAATCTAGAAGATCAAGAAGAAAACCAACATTGCTAAAATAAGAAAAAATTCTCATGAGCTCCATATCGAAAATGAGCATTGGACGATTCCCAAGATACCATCTTTGTGACACTAAGAGGGTTGAAGATGAAAATCACTTTCTCTTAGAATGTTCGTCCTCATATACCCTGATCAAACTTATCATTTTCAAAAGATTTGTCACAGTACCAACCTTCCCAACCTTTTAATTAAGGTGATTTAACATAAATAAAATTCTAAAGAGCACAAACACAATTTTAAAGAAATCCAAGTAATCCCTCACCTTCTTAATGTTAGATAGGGTAACACTCAAAGACATTTGATACTGATATTTGGCAAGAGAAAAAGTTTGCTAGGGTGGTTGGGTAGCATGTTTGTTATCTTCCCTACTCAGATGTTCTACCTTTTGGCTCTTTTCCTGTCATTTTTTCCATTTGATTTTGTCCGAAATCCGGTGAGGAGTGATTGGATCCTTAGATTTGAGTGGCTAAATTTGTATAATCTAAGTGTCGCAAGAATTTTTCAGCATGCTGAATCCATTTATGCATTCAAAAATGCAATTTAAACAACATAAAAAATAACGATTTTATCCAGATTTACATTGCCAGATTCAAGCCAAAAAAGCCCAAAAATAAAGCGTTTAACCAACGCTAAAAAAAACATAACAATTAAACAACGTCTATATATTAGTGCTAATTCTTGACCAGCAGAGATGGCACCGACCACATCTCTGTTTCTAAAACTGAAATTATTCACTTGGCTTGTGGATAAAAATAAAATTTCCACATGGGATAATTTGCTTAGGAAAGGCTAGAACGGCCCGAACATCTGCCAGCTCTGTTACAAAGACGAAGAAACAGTGCGACATCTTTTTATTCATTGCGATTTTGCGAGAAAGGTATGGAACTACATCAGTTTTGATCGACAGTCTAAAACAACCTGACAAGGGATCTCCATTGCTGATTGCTTTGTCAACTGGCTTTCAAGCGAGCGTGCACTCAAACTTCTTCCTTCGATGGTTATTTGGCATATTTGGCTGGCCCAAAACTCACTAATTTTTGAGAACTTCACACCCTCCAACAACTCTGTTTCTTACAAAGCACTTGGCATGCATCAACTTTGGCAGGATATCCATCCAACCAAAGGGAAAAAAAAATATTTATTAACCCGCACATTGCTGACAACTTCATCAAAGGTTGGTTCGACGATGCAACCTAACACAATGGTGCTTTGTGTGGTGCAGGGGGATTGATTAGATTGATTGAAAATTCCATCTACAAATGGACATTCGGTTGTGGCCCGAGCACCAACTCTAGAGAAGAATTGTTGGGTGCCTGGGCCACACTTCACTTAGCTAGGAGACTCAATCTAGAAAACCTCCATCTGATTGGTGACTTGAAAGTCATAATTGATTGGTTGAAATGTAGTGGCGATTTGCATTCAATTCACCTCTTCGCCTAGATGGATCGAATTAAATTTCTCCAGTGCCATTTCAAGAACCTAATCTTCACTCACACCTCTCGGGAGTTTAACAGACAAACAAACATCCTCTCTAAATCAGCTCTCCTAAATCAATCAGGTCTGCTTACCTACACTCATTGGATGGATGGCCAAGAGGGTCTCTCTCACATCATCAAAATTTTCTAAGAATCCTACAATCAACCATCCCTATACTCACTGATTATCTCATAGTTTTGACTCATTCTTTGGTCTGATTCTCATAGAATTGCTCTACCTTTGTCTCCAGATATTTTTTGTCATTTTGTACAGGGTACTCTCACTCTCCACTGAATTGAAATCATCCAATCAAATAAAAATGACCCTACCAAACTGTTGATTTTTCACAGAGATCATTGATTGTACTTAATCTCCGAACACAAATTATATTTTATAATATAATTGAACAATTTTTCATTTGGAAAAAAAAACTCCCAATTTAAACTCCGATCACATCCGTTGCCTGATCACTTTTGCAGGTACATATGTACCAGTACAGATTCGCGGGGTACGTGCATCTGCCTCGGTTTCCTTCGATCAATCGACAAAATCTCGAAAAGAAGAAGCCATTTCAGTCACCGACACGAAAACCAATTTGTAATGCTGACACTTAAATCACAATGATAATTAACTGCTTCCCAAAAATATGCGGTCACGATTCATGGGAGGCCGATAGTTTGAGCAGGGATCCTCAACACCCTCATGTAGGTTGTAATGATATGATTGAGACGCCGAGATGGTCTAGTCCTATCCGATTTCATTGCTAGGTTAAAAGTTTTATGAGAAGATGATATTTTATGAGATGATGATATTTATTTGAAATTCGACAAAAAATTGTTAGATTCATAGATTTGAGTAATTATTTTTGTATAACCCAAGTATTTTAGAGTTTTTTGAACATGTATGTTGAATTCATTTCTTCATTAAACATGGATTTTGAACAACAAAAAATAATAATTACTATAAATTTATATCACTAGATTCCAAAAAAAAACCATTTCATAGAATAATATCGATTTCACCCAAAATCCACTCCTCCGTCTTGGATTCGTTCTAATTTTAATAATCCATATCATATGAATTACAAGCTTACAAAAAGTTGACAGTTGGATCGCGTACTACCAAAGCAATCGATTGTGCACAAATAACTGGCGCCCAAATAACTCTGATGAATCTGGGACCTATCTATTAAGTTTCACAAACCGCTTCTGTTTTGGTAGTTTTTTCAGGTTTGATTTTTCTCTCAATCTTGTCTGTTACACTTCCAAGTTTCAAAAATATCGAACAAACTCAAATATTCCCAAAGTGAAATGATTTGATTACGCCCTTATCACATTCCTTACGTTTCTGCCAACTTACTTTTATCTGTTTCACTTAAGTTCTGACGTACCGCGTGATGCATACATATGACCCTATTTTGCCATGTAAAATAACCAATAATGCATGCATATGACCCTATTTTTCCATTTCCCATGTAAAGTACCCTATAAACAACACCCTATTTTGCCATTTCCAATGTAAAGTACCCTGTAAACGACGCCCTATTTTTCCATTACTAACGTAAAGTGCTCCCTATTTTGCCATTTCCAACGTAAAGTACCCTATAAATGGCGCCCTATTTTGCCTTTTCCAATGTAAAGTATCTGATAAACTGCTCCTGAACGTAATGGTTGAAGTTATGATGCTCCTTAGTTTTCTTGAACTAACCTATGTATCTATGTATGGGAGTGGATTAATTCTGGAGCAATTTTTCCTTTCTAGTTAATTTTCTGGTAGGTTTTCTTGCTGTGGGTGAGCAAATTTTCGGTCAATCCAGAAAAGCAAATTTCTGGTCAAGAAATTTTATCAATTTTCTGGTCAATAAATTTTATCAATTTTCTGAGCATATGGGTTAGTTTAAAATTGGGCAAAACCCTTGGAGTATGGTTTTGAAATGCATGGAACTTTGATCAATGCAAAACTCAGACTATCCCTGGGATTCAGGCCCTTTTTTTCGCCTGGAAAGTGGTTTGTTTGCTCCCTAGTTAGCCTACTCCTATATACAGTTTGAGTGAATGTAATGGTTAAGAACATGTGTTTTCTAGTCATTATTATATATACATACACAATCTCTTGATTGAAGTTGTAAAATAGCATGTAATACATGTAGGGCTAGAATATCAAAACTAAACAACTCATTAAATTTGAAGAATTTAGTTTCAACAAAAATTATTGATGATTTGGAAAAACTTTTAATTTTTAATAGACAAATTGCCTAACTAATAACAATATTTACTCCTCAAATTCCATCCTCCAATACATTTATAAAACCTTGTTTTGCCAATTTCCATGTGAAATACTCTATAATGCAAATGACCTTATTTTTCCAATTTTCCATGTGAGGTACCTTACACACCACTCGTAGGTAAGGCATTCCATCCTCTAATGCATTTATAAAACCACATTTTTCCAATTTCCATGTGAAGTACCTTATAAATGCATACAACCCTATTTTTTCAATTTTCCATGTGAGGTACTTTATAAACCACTAGTGATTGAATTTATAAAAATGAGGAATATTAGAACTAGCTTCTTAGTCCCTGCCGTAGGCATAGAGGGACTATAGCGATCGATAAATCGTTGACCTGGCATTAGCTTGTGCGTTGACTAGACATATTTCCCTATTGTCTATTGTTGGAACAAGGGAAGTGAAAACATCGATTTTTATATAATAAAAAGTATCATGTTTGTCAAGATCTGATTGGACAAAGGATTGGAGGTCTTATTGCTGCCTTCGCTATTCCCAATGTAAAATATGTTTTCATTTCCAAAGTATTTGGTAGTATATGGTCTTTTTTCAATCATAAATTTTGTTATGCATTATTCGAAGGTGGATTAATGCTACCATTAATTTGAATGTTTGGTTTAGCATTTTATGCTAGGTAAATTTATGGCAATTTTTGATATGGTGGCATATCCAAAGTTTGGCTTTGCAATACATTCTCTGGTGTTCGAACTATTGTTACAAAAAATATATGAATTTATTTGGGATACGTCAGAGACCTACCACAATGAATTTTTTTCTTAAATGTTTACAGTGCATTTCTGACAGACTTAAATGTTTACCTAATAGGCTTGGTAGTGTTGAATGGTTACTTAACAGGCTTGTTACAAGACATTTTCTTCCGTTTTTAAAATTTATATGCTCCAGCGACATTGTTGGTTCACTGGTCCATGCTTGCTTTTTTCATGGAACTGATTTCTTATTTGCATGTTCTCATTGTTCTTGCTTGCATGTTCGTGTTGTTGCAGTTTGCACGTTTGGGTTTCTGCAGTCGCGATTGGAAGAGCCTCGTTCCTGGGGGGGTGGTTGCTTCTTGTTCCTTTCTTAGTTGTATACTGTTTATTGTTGCTTGATTTGAATTTGCAGGGTTCCGGTCCTGTGCCTACACTTGGGCCTTTTGATGCTTCTTGGCTAGGTTCTTATTTGGTGTTTTTTCTTGTTTGCCCAGGGTTTGCAATGTTGGGATGCTGCATCTGCGGTTGGATCTCTGGTTACATTTTTTTGCACTTCAGTTTGCATAGAATACTATTAAGATAAAATAACAGACTAAAGAATTGCAGGCGATGTAAATTGCATCTATTACGTGTTCACACAGAGTTTGTCGGCCTCAAAATGTATTTCATAGCTGCCGATGTGTTTTCCATGGATTCTGTGTTACTATGGTTTCATAGTTATGAGAGTGCCTTTTGTTGTGTGTGTGATATAGCTATTCTCTGCCTTTTACTTTCCTGTTGTAAACTGCATTTGACTCTAGTTTGTCGCGTTTCTGTGGTCATTCCGAGTGACTGTTGTTCGGTTGCATACTTAGCTAGTTTTATGGACGCGGCTTCGCGAATAGGTTCTATCTAACTATGACAAGTCGTGTTTGGTGTATACATTAGCTTTGCCGAATTATTTTTCTTTAAAAGAAGGCCTCCTGGACATAAGAGAATACAATTTATGAAATTATAGGTTTCCTGGACAACATAGGTTAATGATCGCGGCTTCTGGGGGTGGCGGGCTGAAAATTGAGCTTTTAAAGATAAAATAATAGAGTAAAGAATTGCAGATGATGTCAATTGCATATGTTACGCTTTGAAGCAGAGTTTGTCAAGCTCAAAATATATTTCATAGCCGTCGATGCTTTTTCCATGGATTCTGTGTTGCTATGGTTTTATAGTTATGAAATTGCCTTTTGCTGTGTGGGAGATATAACTGTTCTCTCCCTTTTACTTTCCTATTGTAAACTACGTTTGACTCTAGTTTCTCACGCTTCTGTGGTCATTCCAAGTGACTGCAGTTCAATTGCATACTATGACAGGTCGTGTGTGGTGTATACATTAGCTTTCCCAAATTAGTTTTCTTTAAAAAAAAGCCTCCTGGACAGAAGAGAATGCAATTTATGAAATTAAAGGTTTCCTGGACAACATAGGTGAATGATTGGGGGTTCTCAGGGTGGCAGGATGAAAATTGGGCTTTTGTTGTTTCGTGCCCTACAAATAGCACGGAGAGTTCTGCGATCATTTCGACTGGCTGTCGTTCGGTTGCATACTTAGCCAGTTTTATGGACGCGGCTTGGCAGATAGGTGGTATCGAACTATGGTGTATACATTAGCATTTCCGAATTAGTTTTCTTTAAAGGAAGGGCTCCTGGATAGAAGACATTGAAATTTATCAAATTATAGGTTTCCTGGACAACATAAATTAAACATAGGAAATATGTAATTTTATAAAGTAGATATATAAAGCATGCACGAAGCCCTCGTCCCATACTTAGCCAGTTTTTGCATCGCGCGTTCTCGGGGTGGGCGGCTGAAAATTGACAATCGAAGAGTTCCCCAATATGCAAATTGACCATAGGACTTGTGGACTATTTGAATTTGAAGGCCGTCATGTCCAAAAAAATTAGCATTGTCGAAATAGTTTACTTTACGTACGTCGTTTTACATACCCTGATGGACAAAAAAACACACACAAAAAAAATAGTAAGCATTTTTTGGATCGCGTGTTCTCGGGGTGGCTGGCTCTAACTTCGGCCACTGTTGCTCTGTGTCCTACAAATAACACAGATAGTTCTACGATATACAAATAGACAATCAGACTTGCGGACTATTTGAATTTCAAGGGCTCATGTGAAAAAAAAATAGCATTCTCGAATTACTTTTCTTTACATATGTTCTACATACGCTCGTCGACAAAAACAGAAAAATAGTAGTAACGTCTGTTACATAGGGATCCATCCCCACTACATTCAACGCTTCCCAATACACATTAAATATGCTTTCAAAAGTCAGAACCGACCAGACAGTTTAAAAAAGATGGGCTTTAATAATTGGAAAGCTCAAGGACATTTCCCATTAAAAAAAATAGACAAGCTAATATTCAACCCTTCCTTGTTTTTGATTTTGAACATGCAGGGAAATCTGAAGACTCAAACGCCACGTAGTTCCGCGGTTATTAGATACTCAATTCGCATTCTTGCTATGGCTTCTGCCAATGAGTTGTCCATCATATATGACCTTCCTTCTAGGTTGTCAGATGCTTTTTCCCCTTTACTCAAATAATAAAAATGTCATTGAATTTGAAGAACATTGAGTACTAAAGTGCCTTACCTATGAAAGTGCCTTTTTGCCTACATTTTGAATTTGCGATTTATTTTATTTTATTTTTTCTTATGCAGTTTTAGTTTTCTTAAAAGCTTCAACATAGTTCATGAATGTGTCACCCATAGAGGGCTTGATGTCATGTCCCTCTTTAATATTGTGCATTTCGAAATGATGGGCTTTAATTACTGAAAAGCCCGAGGACATTTCCCATTAAAATGAATAGATAGGCGAATATTATGGGATCTGGTAATTTCTTTTTGCCCGCATTTTGAATTTGCGAAAATAGTTTTTTTTTTTTGTTTCTGCAGTTTTAGTTTTCTTAAAAGCTTTAGCATAGTTCATGAACGTTTCGCCCAAAGAGGCCTTCACGTCATGCCCCTCTTTAATATTGTGCATTTCGAAATGATGGGCTTTAATAATTGGAAAGCTCAAGGACATCTGCCATTAAAATGAATAGACAACCAAATATTATGGGATCTGATAATTTCTTTTTGCTTGCATTTTGAATTTGCGAAAATAATTTTTATTTTATTTTTTTTGCTTGTGCACTCTTAGGTTTCTTAAAAGCTTCAGCATAGTTCACGAACGTGTGATCCATAGAGGCCTTGATGTCATGTCCCTCTTTAATATTGTGCATATCTTAGATGTCAGATTTGAGAATATGCTCGGATATGGGAATTTTAATACGCGCTGCTAGTCACTATTCAATGTACATATTAAAAAAGATTGGCATTAATAACTGAAAATACCGAGAACATCTGTCATTAAAATGAATCAACACAAAATGTACGGAAGACCATCCAACCTTGCTTTTAAATACTTATTTCCATTTCTCTCTATCATCAAAGAGTTGCGCTTTAGGGTGCTTCGTTCTAATGTTCCTGGTCATGGACATGTAAGACAACTTAGAGATGCAATTGAGGGGCAGATGAAAGAAGAGAGACTGGTTTTATGCGACGTGAGATTTGAGTAAAAAAAAAGCTCTGTTATACAAGAGAAACTCAGAGAGGACGGAAAAAAGAGAACAAGTATGTTCTGGTTGGTGTTCTCCCTGTGTTCGATGTTTTGGTTGGTTGAAAAGGCTGCTTGGAGATTTGTTTGTTGAACTTCTTTGTTTTCTTGTTGGGAATTGTAATGGATTTTTAGGTCACCTGCAAGATATTTCTTCGTTTAAGTATATAGCTTCTTCCAACAACACAGATTTGGCCATTGTATCGAATTGTAGAGATCACACAAATATTTGTCTTCCTCGGAGGCTGGTAACATAATCTGTATTGGTGGATAAAATGACATATTATCACTACAAGAGTTTCTATTTCATCGTTTGATGAGTTGCATGTGGCTTTGGTAGTCGACTTGACAGAAAGCCATGTTCTTTGTCAAAGTTTGTTCGGTTTCCTCTGGATGTAGTTGTAGAGTCCACATATTTGGCGTCACCTCTGAACATTCCAGACCTTTCTGTGGGCCGCCATACCTCCCTCTCTATGAGGAAAGATATATTCTGATTCCATCTGCAACATTTGATACACTTGCCAGACTTGTGTTGGTGCATTCTGCAGCATTTGATGCACTTGCCACACCTCAGCTACCCGAAGAAGTTATGTACCTCAACATATTTGCATTTTGCATCGGGGTTGGACGTTTCTTCCAATTTACTGTAATAAAGCAAAGAAGTTCCACATAACAATCCTCAGGCAGGCTTCTCAACCAAATAGACGACCGAATACAGGGAGAATACCAGTCACTATATACTTGAAATTTTTTCCCCTGCCTTAACTGTTGTGACATAAAACGATTCTGTTCACTTTGAAATCGGCCTGAATCACATTTCTAAGTTGTCTTGGATGTGAATGCTCAAGAACATTGCAAAGAAAACACCTTAAACCCCAACTTTTTGATGACAAAAGGAAATTAATACTTGACAAAGAATGGAATGTTTAATAAGCATCCACTGCGAGCAAGCCATATATGGAAGAAATAAGGTATTCAAAAAACTGGGATAGATGTACTTCGCAGCACCGATTTAGTACAAAACCCAAAATTGATATTCAACTCGTTTTTTATGAATAAAGAGTTTGAACGTCAAGAAAAGTGTGAAGAAGCTTCATTAATGTACATATTTTTAATTGGTTGACGGCAGGCGAAATCGCAATCGTTGTCGCAAATAGCCTTAGCTGTATTTTGTAACACATCTTATTTGAATATAGAATAATTTCGGTTTATTTCTTAATAGTATTTTCCAATTTCTGGTATTTGTTTTAATTGTATTTTGTACCTTCTTCCCCTGTGTCATTAAACATGAAGGACACGATTTTGTTTCTGCTGCTCACTACTTCAATCTAAATAAAACCTAGTCTGTTCTTTCTTTACATTTTACATTTAAAAATACTTTTTCATAGGCCATACTTATGTGGCGTTGGCTCTGTAGTTAAAGAAAGAAATTGGAGGACCTGTTCTGCTCCCATTCTTTGGGTTCCGTAAATAGAAGGAATTCATGAGTTACAACAAGGCAACTGAACTGTTGACGCAATGTTCCTGTGAACTATGTTGGATATATTGCAGCTTGTTCTATTTGATAATATCTGTGTATATATACTAATATCAGTACTGTTGGAAAAAATACAGAAAACTTCCTCTTCGACAAAGGTTAGGCAGTCATGTTTGGGTTTGCGGTATTAAACAAATATGTTCACTATTCCGTCATATACATCTTGCAACCTAGGAACTTCCGTAGTTTGCAATTTATGCTTTAATTACTTAAAGTCACAACAAATTTTGATTGCCTTTAATTTAATTTAGATATTGATGTTTATGGAGAGCCGTCGTTTGCTGATGTCATTGCAATGAATACAAGATGAATAGATGATAAGGAATTTATCTCATTGAGACCATAATGAAAATTCATGTTTCTTGTTGTGCTATGTACATCTTGCAGTCAAAATTTTCCTGGTTTCAACAAAATTTGCGAGTTGAAGAGCATCTTGCAAATTGGGAGATTATTTGCATTTGAAACATAAGCAATCCATTAATATATATTAGTATGAATACTATTTAGATAAATACGAAAACTTTCTCCATTGATAGATACTATTATGAATACTATTGAAATAGATATCAAAACTTCGTCTTGGCCAATACTTAGCCAGTTATCTGGACACCAGGCCCGGGGTTCGCGGTATCCAACACCTATGTCCCATGTTTCGTCATATACATGTTGCAGGAAAATAACTTCAGTGATGTGCACTTAATGCTTTTACCAGTGAGAAGCCAACAAAGGTTCGAAAACATTGCCATTAATAAACGGAAAAAAAAGGTTTTCTCGACTCTCAGATACTTATCTCTTTTCCCATTTTTCTTTTGCCGTCCATTATGGCTTTCTGGTTTTATACTTAATCGTATTTCTATGTATGGTAGGCTGACATGTCTTCATCTCCATCTATATCCTAGCAAGATGGATTCGACCGACCACTGTTCCATTCCATACTTAGCCAATTTTATGCCCTCCGCTGCGGGGCCAACGCTTGCGAGCCCAGCTACTTATCATTCCGCTATATACATCTTGCACTGAAAACATCTGTGATCTACAATTCTACCGCAGATTCCTCATATACATTAACTTCATTCAAAGTATCTGTTGCTGATTTGCAACCCTAGCAACTTTGCGTCCTTCCTGACATACATCAACAATGGTCTTACCAGTGACAAGTGGACACAGTGGTACAAAAGATACTTTCGTGATCTGCAATTCATGCCTTAACATCTCCATCTATATCCTCACACGAAGGATCTGACCGACCGCTGTTCCTTTTCATACTTATCCAATTTTATGCCCGCCGCTGCGGGGATGGCGCTTGTGAAATGAGTTGCTTATCGTTCTACTATATACATCTTTCACTCAAAACACCCGTGATCTACAATTCCACCACGATTTCCTTGTATACATTAATTTCGTTCAAAGTATCCATTACTGCTTTCCATCTCCAACAACTTCGCGTCCTTCCTGATATACATCAACAATGCTCTTACTAGTGGCAAGTGGACACAGTGGTACGAAAGATACTTTCGTGATCTGCACTTTATGCGTTAACTGGTGAGAACTCAACAAGGATTCGCAAGAATTTGCATTAATAAGCAAACACTAGATGTTCTTCTGCAAGATACTTGGTTCTTTTTTCCTTCTCTTCTTCCCGTGTATTATCTAGAATTCCACTACGAACTTCTCTGTCCTTTTCCCCTTATTTTCTTTCTGTGTATTATGGGACTATAAAATATGGACATGATATTTTATAGAACATGTACAAATTCCGCATTCCATACCTGGCGACATTTTGGATCGCAATTTCTCGGTCGGGTGGGCGGGCTCAAAATTGGGCCTCCATTGTTCCGTGCCCTACAAATAACACCCCGAGTTCTGCGATATACAAATTGACAAGCACACCTGCGGACTGGCTAACTCAACATTGCAATTCTATTGTTCCGTGTCCTCCAAACAACGCTCCCAGTTCCGCGATATAGAAATTGACACATGGAGTGCAGGACTGGCGGGGTGGAGATTGCCATTGTTTACGGATGCTAATCCCTATGAAGTATCTAAAAAATTATTTTATTTTTTCCCTGTATAATAATATCTAAAAAAATATTTTGAATACTAAAATAGCTCTTAGTAGTGACAACTGTACACAGAGGTACGAATCAGTTGGGATTGCACTCTCTGCAATATACAAATTGACTATCGGATTCCGACATCGTCCGCTCTTCCATGTTACAGATTATGCATTCCAATGTTCAGAGTGATACAATTAGAAGGTTCGGGCCTCACCTCCTTTGTAAACACTTTCTCAGCCTGTTTTGGATCCTCCTGTTTCTCGGTTCACGAAATATGCAACTCCATCATTGGCGGGTTGACATATGTTTATCTCCATCTATATAATCAGACAACGAATCCGACTGACCCCTGTTGCTTTCGATGCTTACAATATGTTTCTTCGTTATATACATCTTCCACTCTAAATTTCCGTGATCTACAATTCCACTGCTAACTACTCTGTTCTTTTTCCCTTTTTTTTCTTCCCGTGTATTATGGGACTATAAAGTATGGACATGATATCTTATAGAGCATGTACTAATTCCCATGATATTTTATAGAGCATGTACAAATTATGCATTCGATATCTAGCGACATTTTGGATCGCGGGTTCTTGGGCGGGCAGGATGAAACTTGGACCTCCGTTGTTTCGTGGCCTACAAATAGCACCCACAGTTCCGTGATATACAAATTGACAAGCGAACCTGCAGAGTGGCTGACTCAACATTGCACTTCCATTATTTCATGTCCTCCAGACAGCGCTCACAGTTCCGCGATATACAAATTGACACACGGAATGCAGGACTGGCGGGGTGGAGATTGCCATTGTTTATGGATGCTAGTCTATATGACCTATCTAATAGTTTCTAAAAAATTATTTTGAATACTAAATTAGCTCTTAGTATTGACAACTGGAAACAGAGGTACGAAACAGTTTGATTGCACTCTCCACAATATACAAATTGACTACCAGATTCCGACATCGTCCGGTCTTCCGTGTTACAGAATATGCATTCAAATGTTCGGAGCGATACAATTAGAAGGTCCGGGCCTCACCACCTTTGCAGACACCTTCTCACCCTATTTTGGATTCTCCTGTTACTGGGTTCATGAAATCTACAATTCCAATGCAGTCACTCTACCACTACTCACAAATGTTTCAAAGTATCTCTCGGTGCCTTCCATCCCCACTAACTTCCTGTGCTTCCTGCTTTCCTACCATATCCTCTTCGTTGTTACGCGTATTGCACTCAAAAAGTTCCGAGACATACAATTTGACCCTCGTGCCCTCACCCTCAATGCTTGTACGTTGCAACCCTATTTTGTAGTTGTCTTTTTCCCCCTACCCGCGACCTCCGTACTTTCTTACTATGCGATTAGAAACCTTTCATGTTAACAACTGATCATGCAAGAACCGTCAACATTGTCATTAATGGCTAAAAACCTCGAGGAGATCTCCCATTATTACACATTAAACCAATATGTGCGGAGAGTTATTTTGTCCCTTCCGATTGTTCATCTCCAACACGCATCCTCGTGTTGGGCCGCTCAAGAAATCTACAATGCTTAATCGCTCATTGCAATATCCAATGTGTTGGCATTTCTATGTATGCAATTAGTACTGTTTAATGTTAACAACACATCATGCAACAACCGTCCAAATTGTCATTAATCAATGAAAGTCTCGAGGAAATCTTCCATTCACACACTTTCGACCAAAATTTGCATAGGGTTATACTATCCCTTCCAACTTTTCATTTCATTCATCGACTAGAAAAAATAAACGTTCTTGTAGAATTATGGCACCAGTCCGACAATAGTTTTTTGGAGATACAGTAAATATGATCGCACAAGAGGACCAGAGCTTTTAGTGGTCCAGGGCATACTTTTACTATTCATCCTGTTCTTCTCAACACAAAGTGATTTGGACCTCTGGAATCACTCGTGCAGGCTACGTTCCTGAGGTTTTTTACTCTAAGGAGGTGGTCTCTTGGTGCGTCGAAAAATATATTCCAGGCCAAATAATTATTCCACTGCGCGACCATTCTCCTGTTTCTTTGTCGCCTCAGCTCTTCCGTGAGATGTTAAAATTGCTGAACCCAACATTGATGTTCAGAGGACAAGACTGCAAATAGTTTCTAGAAAAACATCATAACGGGTTGGACATCTTAGCGGACTTCCTCGAAGACCCGACAACAGTTCCTGAAGATATCACAAGGCTGCAGGTAAGTTCCTTTAGAAATCCATTCCGGGAAATTGCTTGGTTGGTTAAAAAAATAACGAGACAAGCATCCACAACAAGCATTTCTCATATAATTATTTATATTTTGTATTTCAGAGTCAAAGAACAATACATTTTCGATTGGGGGAAGCTAATTTCGATTGAGCTCTACTCCCATTTGTCACGATTCAAAGAATCGAATAAATTTTATATGTCATCCTATTTGATTTTCACAATTGTGTATTGTTGTCTGTTTCCAAAACTTTCTCTTTCCAATAAAATAAACTGTGGATTCGACCCAGTAACATTCTAGCACGAGGCCCTGTGGAGACACAAGGCCTCCCATTGTTTTTATGAAGTTTTTAATGGATTTGTATTAGTTTTCAAAGATTTACTGTTAGGCAAGGATGCTCCACGGATGTCTGGCCAGGAAACCAAGTTTTTTAACAAGAAGGGCACACTTGAGCAAGAGGAAAATCACAATGTCCTCATGGTCTTTGGCTCTAAGGAAAATATTGCCTTCCTTCCATGCCACATCACGAACAATATGTTTGTTGTAGAAATAACAAGGCAATACAACCATTGATTGCATTTTTTCCATGACAAGAAAAAAAAACAGTTCATTCCTCTGCCCTGGAAAGTCGGAGACTTCGTGTGCAGAAACATCAACAAGATTGACGAGTTTGCCACCCATTTCAAGAAATTGAACTTGATGTACGCTGAAAGGCTAAAAGGGTTCGACCCTAATGGCATTTTTCGAGAACATTTTCTGGGTGTTGGCTTTAACACCTCTTTTATCCATACACACCTGACCCAAGACAGGAACAATGTCGACAACAATCCTGCTTTTGCCGATTGCAACACAGAGAGATTGCAAAGCGCCGCTGAATTGTACAGACAACATGGAAAAGTATCCGGTGATAAGAGTACCCAGTCCCCTGCCAACACTCCCAAGAGCATGACATCACAAAGCATCGCTTCGATGGTCCACCCCAGTAAGAAAGCAACCCAGAAATCTTCGAACGAAGGAGGAGATAAGAACCCTCCTCTCATAAATATTGATAGTTCTCACAAAATTCCACTGACGAAGAAGAGCAAAAACAATGTAGGGCAGGCGGAGGAACCCCAAATTGAAAGTGGAAAACTGCAACTTGAAATTGAAGCTGAGCACATGTGAAAAATTGGGTCATCCGCGATGGAAATATCAGACACTGACTTTTTTGACATAGATGAATCCTTCGTAATCCAGAGTGCTATTTTTGACAGCCAATCTAAAAGTCTGGTCATTGAAAAGAGAGATGTAACAAACAGGAAAGGCAAATCTCACACAGAGATTAACTTTAGCGAAATGTCGCGGTCCCAAATCTGCCAATTTCACTAGGTAACTAGTGACATTCTTCGTGATTCCATTCGAGGAATTGAGACAAAAAATGCCAATATGAAACAACGCCTCAACGAATTTGAGCAGGCTTTCATTGCAACTCCATAATTTTCCATCCTTTGGCAAAAATTGTGCCTGCTACCACTGCAGCGAAGATGAAAGTATCCTCTACCCTCCTTGCATGCTCTAGAGCCCTTGTAGAGCATAACATCAACAAAAGAATGGAGGTAGTTACTGAAGCTTGGGAAACATCGCAAAATTTAGTTTGCTTCGGAAAGAAGGTCAATGATTTGCTGGAACAATTGGAGACGAATTTAAAAAATGAACATCTTTTCTGTGATAAGGTACTGGCCCCTTTTTCCAAATATGTCGACAACACATCGAAACTAAAAAGAAGACAGGAGAAACTCCCCTCGCCAAAGTGCACCAAAAAAGTAAAAGCATGCTGGCAAAAGAAAGTTGACAACCTGTAGCTCATTGTCAAGTCATGTAAACAAGTCATATAAGAAAAGGAAGATTTATTCACAAGTCTGCTCCAGCTGGACTTAGCCAGAACTACCAACGAGGTTCAAGATCCTAACTTAATTCTCAAATCCTTGTCAGTCACCAAAGAAGCCTTCAAGGAACAAGTTGATATTTTAAAGGGGTTGTCTTTCAAAAAGTTTTATAGCATACTTGAACATCGTCTAGATGAGCACGAGCGCTGGGTACTGGACTATGCCTCACACAATGAAGAATTTGAATAGACTTTGCATAATATTTCAATGGATCCAAGGAAATTAGAAAACGACCTTCACGACATAGAAATCTGGGATGAAACCAACACAACCCCCATGAAAATATACATCGAAGAATGGTTCCAAGAGAGAATAGACAACCTCGTCTAGGAAGGGAAACAACCCGTCAACAGGACTACAATGCCCACGGACGACAGCAACAAAAACGCATCGACTTCATAGTAAGTTTATACTGCCATCTTGTTTTGTTTATCAATCTATTTTAAGTCTATGATGTCATCTTCTCTTCTTTATCAATCCACTTATGTCCTCTTTCAATAGAAAACTGTAACCAAATACTCTTCACTTCCAATTTTTTCTTTTCAGGTCTTCCTCTCTACCGTCGCACACTTCTTTAAACGTTCCTAATTCTTGTACTTATTTCTTTTTATGGTCCGCGGGAGCCCCAATCCCAGTCTATATGACAAACACATTTAAATTCCTAGAAACATGTAACAAACATTATTAATTTTTGATAAATTCCAAAGAAAACTGATTCGACAATGCCCTTATTGTATACTAAATTTTGGGTTTCCAGGAACCTTTCTTGTTTGTTCCGAATAAAACTAATTCGGATATGCTACATTTCTTGTCTCCTATTGTATGCTAATTTTTTGGTCTTCAACGACGTTGATGTTTTAAATGTTGATGTAATTTCCAGAGATATGTAACATACATTATTTATTTTATAATAAGTTTGTA
>ML795097.1:78269-112865 GCA_009831015.1 Picea engelmannii
ATATATATATATATATATATATATATATATATATATATATATATATATATATATATATATATATATATATATATATATATATATATATATATATATATATATATATATATATATATATATATATATATATATAGGTTTGGATTGTTTATGTTTCAAATTAATATATTTTAATACTTTAATATTAATGTATTAAACCATTATAGATCCATCTTAACTTGTGATCTATCAAGTGCTCAAAGGGATAGGTGAAAACCTTTTTTGAGTGCAAAACTTGATGAAAGGTTAAAGGTTTGCTTTCAACACTTGATAGATACATAATTAAAATAATGTAATATATTAGCAATGATTTGGCTATTTAAGTCTAGAGAGGTATACATACCCTACCCCTTTTGGATTTGAACTTGTGACCTCCAAGGAAGAAACACATGTTCTTAACTATTAGACCCACTCAAGTTATATCCAATAATAATTGATGCCACTTTTCCTCCATATTCAATTATCTAATAAGGATTCTTGCATCTTATTTTAGAATTACTTTTCCTTCATATTTCAATTATCTAATGAAACTTCTTGCATTTTACTGTAGAGAAGTAGATCACTCATTCAAAAGTAATTTTGTAAACTGTTTTTTAACAACATAAAGATATTATGATATGTTATTATTATATAAAAATATTATGAATGTAGTTTAAATAAGATTCATAAATATTATTTGATTTGTAACATCAGTTTCACAATTTAAAAGTATTTTTAAATTTGACAATTTAAAAGTTAATTGTGAAGTCTAACTCTATAGATTAATGTGATAATATTTTTTTTTTTACTTTTAGTTTTGGTGGACTATAACATTTTACTTTTAGTTGACCATTCATTAGTTTGTTTTTGACTACAATTTTTTTTATTTTTTTATGTCCAATGTTTTTTCATAATATTTAAATTATTTTTATTACACATTGGTCAATTCTATGTCTTATGGCCTAACTCTAATAAAATAATCTTAGATTATACATAATAATCACCAAAACATCTACACACTTCAATTTTCTTTTCCAAACTTAGATAACCTAAGTTTGGAGTTTTAATCCTAGATAACTATGACATCTATTCATTGAAGTCATTAAATTCATGTCAATGGAATAAATACATGAGATGTCTTCTATTGGATGTGAAGTGCAATGCTACCACATATTTGATTTTAAACGATTTTGTAACCAAATTTGTAACATAATTTACAATTATCAACCATCTTTGTTATCTTCTACTATTCAATGAATAGTCTAGTTTGATGTCTCCTTTCTCTTAGAGCCTCTATCTCCTAGTATATTTTAGGAGGAAACTCTCCTAATATATTTTAGGAGTTTCCTCCTATGCATATACCCTACCCTAGCCTAACTCTCTATATCTAGCATAGATGGTTGTGCACCCATATCTACACTTCCTGGTAGACCATCCATGCAAGAAGTTACATCGTTGCCTTCTCCCTCTCCCACTGGTTGGGATTTATTTAACAATAATATGGACCACTCATTCAATGTCTGGTACCATGAGACATGTGGAGTTGGATGTACTCACAATGAATGGAAATTAGGAGCTTAACCAATCCAATGACAATGACATATACATGTATACCATGTGAAGTGGATTACTCAAAAGTTTTGGCCATTTTTAACGCACTAATTACATTGCAATTTTTTTTTATTGTAAATTCATGTTCATGGTAATTATATGTTTTGATTGTAAATTCATGGTAATGATAATTATATGTTTTAATTGCAAATTCATGGACATGATAACCATATACATTAAAGGTTTGGTCCCAACTGTTTGTAAATTCGATTATCACGGTGGTTATCATCGTCTCAAAATTGATCAGATTAAAATTTCTAAATTTGAATATTGTATAAAACCGAAATAATGACGTTAGATTTAAATACCATTATATTTTAGAATAGGAGGAAATAATTGTATAGTGGTTATTCATATGGTTATACTTAAAGTTACATTACCAAATTTATTGAGTCTTTATCTAATGGTGTCAAACAATTAATAACAATACAGTAGCTATTAATTTTATTAATTATGTGTGATGATATTAGCTTTAGTGGCATAAGAAAAACATGCATCCTCATGAATTTTTAAGTTGCTGGCACTTAAAATTCATTAATTTTATCTTTCTTTTACATTATTATTATTATTATTTTCATAAATAAATTAACATGCAACATTCTAATTTCAGAAGTGAATGTTAAGCTTAGACCTATATAGACATATTTTTTATTTAACACATTTCATTTCAATTTTATTGAAAATTTATTTTATTGAATAAATAATAATTGGTTGACAAGAATTTTGTTTTCTTATATTATAACAAGAAGCTATCATTATTTGTTGGTTTTAGTATAATTTTTATTGCTACTATAAATAGATTTTAAGTAATTTTGATAAGTGATACCCCACCAATTCACACCAACATATTAAAAAATAAAATATTATTTTTAAAAGCTATTTATACTATGCTTAAAAAAAATGTATCTTTTTTTATTATTATAAATGATGAAAAACAATATTTTATAAATATATTTTAAATATTATTTTATCTTTTTCTTTAGAGTTTTATATTTTGCACTTATTTCCAATTTGTTTTAGGGGTGTTTGCAACATAATTCAAAATTATTGATTTCTTTTAAAACAAGTGCTCCGTGGCAGCGTAGTCCCTGCCAAGCAGGCTACAAGGTAAATTGTTGAAAATGGGGTCAAATTGTAAATGATGGAAGTATTTGGTGCAAAATGTATATCACGGAAGTGTTGTGTGCAACATGTATATCACGAAACATGGGGCATAAAATTTCGTTAGCGCTAAGGCGCGACCCCACAGAGAGATAATTGGCTAAGTGTTGAAAGGAACTGCAGTCGGTCAGGCTCATGATGTGATGATATAGGACCAATCGACGAATTTGAAAATAGTCCCGTTCAAGTTTAAGTATATTTATTTAAATTGTATTTATATTAATGTATTGTAATAGATAATTTGTGGTCCAAATGTAGACCATGTTCCAATATGTGGACGGATTGTAGACCACAAAAGTTTTTGGTGCAAGATGTATACAACATAATTGGAGATGACGCAAGTTTTGGGTGCAAGATCTATAATAGCATGTCGAATTGTAAATGATGGAAGTGTTTGGTGCAAAATGTATATCACGGAAGTGTTGTGTGCAACATGTATATCACGGAACATGGGGCATAAAATTTCGTTAGCGCTAAGGTGCAACCCCGCGGAGAGATAATTGGCTAAGTGTTGAAAGGAACTGTAGTCGGTCAGGCTCATAATGTGACGATATAGGACCAATCAACGAGTTCAAAAAAAGTCAGGTTCAAGTTTAAGTATATTTATTTAAATTGTATTTATATTAATGTATTGTAATAGATAATTTGTGGTCCAAATGTAGACCATGTTCCAATATGTGGACGAATTGTAGACCACAAAGTTTTTTGGTGCAAGATGCATACAACGGAACTGTAGATGACACAAGTTTTGGGTGCAAGATCTATAATAGCGCGTCGAATTGTAAATGACAGAAGTGTTTGGTGCAAAATGTATATCACGAAGGTGTTGTGTGTAACATGTATATCACAAAACATGGGGCATAAAATTTCGTTAGCGCTAAGGCGCGACCCCGCAAAGAGATAATTGGCTAAGTGTTGAAAGGAACTGCGGTTGGTCGGGCTCATGTAGTGACGATATAGGACCAATCGACGAGTTCGAAAAAGGTCAGGTTCAAGTTTAAGTATATTTATTTAAATTGTATTTATATTAATGTATCGTAATAGATAATTTGTGGTCCAAATGTAGACCATGTTCGAATATGTGGATGAATTGCAGACCACGAAAGTTTTTTGGTGCAAGATGTATACAACAGAACTGTAGATGACGGGAGTTTTGGGTGCAAGATCTATAATAGCGCCAACCTGGGGGTTGGTTGGGCTCCCGTAAATCGTTGTTGAATACGTTTTTTTGGTTCGTAATGGTAATAAGCGAACCACTGAGTTGTCACACGTAGAAGAAAAATATATATACAATTTGATAGGAGGGGCCTTATGTCTCCTCGAGAGCCCTTGTCACCCTATTTTGAAGCCCGTCCGACCATTTTTCCTCTCTACTCTCTTTCTCGTTACTTAGCCATTTTTTTTTGAAAATGTCCCAATGGGCGTGTTGGCGGATGGACCGGTTCACATTTGCGCTTGTGCTTTTATATCGTGACTCCGATCGACCGCTAACCATTCGATTCCTAGCCACTTTTCAGATTGCGGATTTCCAGATAGGCAGGCTCTATAACCGGGTTCGAATTGTATATGACACAAGTGTTTGGTTCAAAATGTATATCACGGAAGTGTGGTGTGCAACATGTATATCATGGAACAGGGGGCATAAGAAATTGATAGCGTGAAGTCGTGACAAATTGTAGAGTATGAAAGTTCTGGGTGCAAGATGTATATCGCACACTTGTAGATGACGAAAGTTTTGGGTGCAAGATTTGTAATAGCGCCAACCCGGGGGTCGGTCAGACTCCCGTAAATTGCTGTTGAATACATATATCACGGAATAAGGGGGCATACAAATTTGATAGAGCTAATTCGCGACCCCGCAGATAGATATTTGGCTAAGTGTTGAAAGGAACTACGGTCGGTGGGGCCCATGATGTGACGATATAGGACCAATCAATGAGTTCAAAAAAAGTCAGGTTAAAGTTTAAATATATTTATTTAAATTATATTTATATTAATGTATCTTAATAGATTTTTTTTGGGCGAGATGCAAACCATGTTCCAATATGTAGACGAATTGTAGACCAGGGAAGTTTTGGGTGCAAGATCTATAATACCACCAACCTGGGGATAAGATGGCATGAATACCCTCTTCGTGTTACACATTTTGCACTGAAATGGGGTCGAATTGTAAATGACGAAAGTGTTTGGTGAAAAATGTATATCACAGAAGTGTTGTGTGCAAAACGTATATCATGGAACAAGGGACATAAAAATTCGATAGCGCTAAGTCACGACGCCGTGGAGAGATAATTGGCTAAGTGTTGAAAGGAACCACAATCGGTGGGGCTCATGATGAGACGATATAGGACCACTCAACGAGTTCTAAAAAAAGTGAGGTTAAAGTTTAAATATATTTATTTAAATTCTATTTATATTAATGTATCTTAATAGATTATTTGTGGGCGAGATGCAAACCATGTTCCAATATCTGGACGAATTGTAGAACAGGGAAGTTTTGTGTTCAAGATGTATATGGCGGAACTGTAGATGGCGCAGGTTTTGGGTGTAAGATTAGTTATCACCAGTAAAAGAAAAATGAATTTGAATTGAATATGGCATGAATACCCTCTTCGTGTTACAAATTTTGCATTGAAATGGGGTCGAATTGTAAATGATGGAAGTGTTTGGTGCAAAATGTATATCACAAAAGTGTTGTATGCTAAACGTATATCATGGAACAAGGGGCATACAAATTCGATAACGCTAAGTCGCGACCCTGCAGAGAGATAATTGGCTAAGTGTTGAAAGGAATTGTGGTTAGTGGGGCTCATGATGTGACGATATAGGACGAATCAACGAGTTCGGAAAAATTCGGGTTCAAGTTTAAATATATTTATTTAAATTGTATTTATATTAATGTATCTTAATAGATTATTTGTGGGTGAAATGAAAACCATGTTCCAATATGTGGATGAATTGCAGACCATGGAGGTTTTGGGTGCAAGACGTATACGGCGGAACTGTAGATGACAGAAGTTTTGGGTGCAAGATCTATAATAGCACCAACCCGGGGTTCAGTCGTGCTCCCGTAAATCGTCGTCAAATACATTTTTTGGTTGTTAATGCCAATAAGCGAACCTGTGCACTGAGTTGTCACGAGTAGTAGCAAAATATATATAGAATTTGACAGGAGGGGCCTTACGTCTTCTCAGGAAGCCTTGTCACCCTATTTTGAAGCTCGTCTGACCATTTTTCCTCTCTACTCTCTCTTTCTCGTTACTTAGCCATTTTTTTGAAAATGTCCCAATGCGTGCGTTGGCAGACACACCGGTTCACATTTGCGCTCTTGCTTTTATATTGTGACTCCGATGGACTGCTAACCATTCGATGCCTGGCCACTTTTCAAATCACGGATGCCTGGATAGGGAGGCTCTATAATCGGGGTGGAATTGTATATGACGCAAGTGTTTGGTGCAAAATGTATATCACAAAAGTGTGGTGTGCAACATGTATATCATGGAAAAGGGGGCATAAGAAATCGATAGGGTGAAGTGACAACGAATTGTAGAGTACAAAAGTTCTGGGTGCAAGAAGTATATCACGCACTTGTAGATGACGGAAGTTTTGGGTGCAAGATTTATAATAACGCCAATCCGGGGGTCGGTCGAACTCCCATAAATTGCTCTTGAATACATATATCATGGAACAGGGGGCCATAAAAATTCGAGAGTGCTAAGTTGTGACCCCACGGAGAGATAATTGGCTAAGTGTTGAAAGGAACTGCGGTCTGTCGCGCTCATGATGTGACGGTATAGGACCAATCAACGAGTTCGAAAAAAGTCAGGTCCCATACCACCAATGTATTTATATTTAAATTGTATTTATATTAATGTATCTTAATAGATTATTTGTGGTTGAAATGCAAACTATGTTTCAATATGTGGACAAATTGTAGACCACAAAAGTTTTGGGTGCAAGATGTATAGGGCGAAATTGTAGATGGCACAAGTTTTGGGTGCAAGATCTATAATAGCACCAACCCGAGGGTTGGTTGGGCTCCCATAAATGGCTATTGAATACGTTTTTTGGTTGTTACTGCCAATAAGCGAACCTGTGCACTAAGTTGTCATCAGTAAAAGCAGTATGAATTTGAATTGAAGATGGCATGAATACCCTCTTCGTGTTACACATTTTGCACTGAAATGTTCCGACATATACAATTTGACAGGTGGGGCCTTATGTCTCCCTGGGAACCCTTGTCACCCTATTTTGAAGCCCGTCCGACCGCTTTCCACAGTTGAAACATACATAAAATATCTTGGTAGGAAATGGATTATCAATTGCAGATTTGAATATATCGGACCTTCTTCTCCCTCTTCTATACTCAACAAAATTCATGTTTGTTTTTCCACTCTACTCTCTCTTTCTAAGTAACTCTCTCTTTCTCATTACTTAGCCGTATTACCGAAAATGTCCCAATGCGCGTTGGCGGACACATCCATTCACATTTTCTCTCGTGATTTTATGCCATGACTCCGAACGATTTCTAGCCATTCAATGCCTAGCCACTTTTCAGATTGTGGATTCCCGGGTAGGTGGGTTCTATAACCGGGGTCGAATTGTAAATGACACAAAATTTATATAACAAAAGTGTTGTGTGAAACATGTATATCACAGAACAGGGGGGCACAAGAAATCAATAATGCTAAGTCATGCAAAGTTGTGCGTTGAGTTGTCATTGGTGAACACATAATGAATTTGAATTGAGGATGGCAGGAACACCCTCTTCGTGTTACACATTTTCCATTGAAATGTTTTGATGTATACAATTTGACAGTCAGGGCCTTTCGTGTCCTTGGGAACCCTTGCCACCCTATTTTGAAGCATGTCTGACTGCTTTCCACGGATATTTTTGTGCCCGCCACCTTCCAATAAGTATATAACTTCTCCAGAAACATGCAGAAAAGATATTGTGAGCAAATGGGATATCTATCACATATGTGAATATATTACTTTTATATTTTGTCACGGAATTGTTGGGTGCAAAATGTATATGACGAAAGTGTTGGGTGCAAGATGTATATAACGGAACGCGCGGGATAATAATGCAATAGCATTAAGTTGGGATGCCGCGATGAGATATTTGGCCAAGTGTTGAAAGGGACGGCCGTCGGCTGGGTTCCCGATGTGAAGATATAGATGCAAATGAGGATTTGATAGTCTGCTAATCGATCAACCCCCGGACAATCTAGGAGCACGAGAAAGTCAGGTTCAAGTTTAAATGGATTTTGTTTATGTTTATTTAAAATGTATCCATATTAATGTATCTTACTAGATTATAAATACATTATTTTCTTGTTAATGCGAATAAGTAAAGCTGTGCACTGGGTTGTCACTAGTGAAGGCATAATGAATTTGAATTGACGATGGCAGGAACACCTTCTTTGTGTTACACATTTTGCACTGAAATGTTCCGATATATACAATTTAACAGTCAGGGCCTTACGTCTCATTGAGAACCCTTGCCACCCTATTTCGAAGCCCGCCAGATCGCTTTCCACGAGTATTTCTGTGTCCACCACCTTCGTACTCCTTTCCAAGTATATGCAATAAGTATATAACTTCTCCAAAAACATGCAGAAAAGATCTTGCGAGAAAATGGGATATCTAACACAGATATCAATATATTAACCCTTCTTTTCCGTCCTCTATACTTATCTTTTATCACATAATTGTTGGGTGCAAAATGTATATGATGAAAGTGTTGGGTGCAAGATGTATATAACGGAACACGCAGGATAAGAATGCGATAGTGCTAAGTTGGGACGCCGTGGTGAGGTATTTGGCCAAGTGTTGAAAGGGAAGGTCGTTGGTCGGGTTCCTAATGTGAAGATATAAATGGAAATGAGGATTTGACAGTTCGCTAACCGATCAACCCGCGGACAATCTAGGAGCCCGAGAAAGTCAGGTTCGAGTTTAAAGGGATTTTGTTTATGTTTATTTAAACTGTATCCATATTAGTGTATCTTACTAGATTATTTGTGGTCCAAATGTAAACCATGTTCGAATTTGAATGGTGTTTTGGGCTCAATTTTTTTTTCTCAAATCTACAAGGAACAAAGAAAAAAATTCACGACTTTACATTTTGTATATCAAAGAATATATAACTTCTCAAGAAACATGCAGAAAAGATCTTGCGAGCAAATGAGATATCTATCACAAGTGTCAATATATTAACCCTTCTTTTCCATATTCTATACTTATCTTTTATAACGGAATTGTTGGGTGCAAAATGTATATGACAAAAGTGTTGGGTGCAAGATGTATATAACAAAACACACGGGATAAGAATGCGATAGTGCTAAGTTGGGACACCGTGGTGAGATATTTGGCCAAGTTTTGAAAGGGACGGTCATCATTCGAGTTCCTGATGTGAATATATAGATGGAAATGAGGATTTGACAGTCCGTTAACCGATCAACCCGCGGACAATCCAAGAGCCCGAGAAAGTGAGGTTCAAGTTTAAAGGGATTTTGTTTATGTTTATTTAAAATGTATTCATATTAATGTATCTTACTAGATTATTTGTGGTCCAAATGTAAAGTATGTTTGAATTTGAATGGTGTTTTGGGCTCATAATATTTTTGCTCAAACCTACAAGGAACAAAGAAAAAAATACACAATTTTACATTTTGTATATCAAAGAATATTTTGAAATATAGGAAGCTGCAATACATGCACAATATAGAACAAGAACATGTACAACGAAATGAGTTAATTTTACGAAGAAATACAAATTCCAAATAACAACACCAAGCATTGAATATCAACATAGAACAACCACAAATATTTATATTTAGATAAACTTCGTCACAAAATACATTTGAGAATATTTCCCAAAAAAAAAGATGTCTTTGAATTTGCCAAAAAAAAATATAGTTCAGTACATATTCTGTGAAATAAAAATGCGTTTTCTAGAATGACTCCGATTGGGACTGTCGCGGACTACGAAGCAAAGATGTACAAGAATGAAGTTTGTAGAAAGAAGAAAGTCGACGATGGAAATCAACAAAACCTGGCAAGAAGAAAGAAAATTGTCAGATTTGGATTAAAGATTTGTTAGAGTGAGTGGACGAAGACATAAGAATGTAATCAATATCAACTTACTATGATGGTGTGCAATGGCTTGTAATTTCTTCACTGATGTCCTTTTATGGGTTTCCTCATCTTTGACCTTCATTGGTAATCTGATCGGCAACTTTTTTCAACCATTCTTCGATGTAACTCCTCATGGGCGTCACGTTCATTTCATGCCAGATTTTTATATTGAAGAGTTCACTTTCCAAGTCCCTTAGATCAATAGACAAGTTTTTCAATGCTTCTTGAATATTTTTTTTTCTAATTGCATAACCAACTAACCAAGTTTTCACGCCATCTTCACCATATTTAAGAATGCCATATAAATTTTCAAATGATAGTCTTTTATAGATATGAACTTGATCATCAAATGCTTGTTTGGTTTAAAAAAATGAGTTTAATATCAATTTTGGGTCATGGACTTCATTGGTGTTGCCAACTAGATCTATCTCAGTTAGATTCTTGAATAGTTTGTCTCTTTTAGATATGGCCTGGCTACATTCTTGAACAATACCAATTAGGTTCTTTACCTTTTCTTTCCAGCATGCGTTTAGTTGGTCTATTCGATCTAGGGAAGGGAGATCCTCTTGTCTTTTTCTGGATTCCATCATACCGGTAACTTCAAAACCAAATGGTAAAACTACATTGAGATAAAAACCTTGCTCGTTCTTGAGATCTGCTTGTAGATACTGATGAAAAGCATGCGATCTTGTTCCAAAAGAGACCATATTCTTTGACATCTCCCAAGCTTCTGTTATTAATTCCATTCTTTTGTTTATATTCTTTTCCACATAGTCTCGGGCCGATGTGAGAAGGCTTGCTAATCCTTTTAACTTTGGCGCAAGTGTGGTGGACCCGACCATTGCCAAAGGAGTAGAAAACAGTGGAAGAGGCATTAGAGTTGCCTCCAATTCTTTGATTCATGTCTTTAACATGAGGTTCTCTGTTTCAAGGCTGCTAATAGAGTTGTCTAGAGCATCTCCAGTTTCTCGGTGCATCTTGGATATCTGGGAAGGGCGCATGTTGCGTAGGTTGAACTCTGAACAAGATGTGCCTTTCTTATTCTTTACATCTATGTTTTCAATAATCAATTTTTTTGATTCACTGTAAAAAACAATGCTCTGAAATGCAAAAGACTCTTCTTCGTCCAATGTATCTATGCCAAGTATTTCCATCCTAGGATTGTGAGGAGCAGTGCTATCTAGGTGATCATCGCCAGGGAACAATTTTTCAATGTCAATTTCTAGTTCCATAACTTCGAGGGAGAGATCGTAGATATCAATTTCTCCCCTCGGCCCCTCCTGTTCTTGGACTATTGTTTTCCATTTTTTGCCCATGGGAATCTTGTGATAAATTTCAATTTTTCCAGAGGGACGGTTCTTATCTCCTCCTCTGCCTGAAGAACTGTGTGTGACTTTGTTACTTGGGTAAGCCATTTGAGTACTGCCACGAGATGCTGTGGTAGTCGGGGATTGGGCACTTTTTTCACCCGGATATTTTTGGTTCTACTTGTGCGAATCTTTGGTACTGGTTCAGAGTCCATTCAGGATAGTGTGAGTGAAAGAAATGTTGAAGTGGTTCCTGACCATGAAATCCTGGACTTTCCAAGGCATATACATGAATTGTCCTTTCCTTTTTTCATGGAAAAAATGTAACCAATAGATGTACTCCCTTGTTGTTCCAACAAAAAACATTGTACCAGATATGTGACATGGAAGGAAGCAAGGATTTTGTTTAGACCCAAAAATCCTTATAAAATTATAGTTCTCCATTTCTTCTACTGTGTCCTTCCTATCCAGGAAGATTGTCGACTGGCTAGAGAACCAAGGGAAATACCTTCGAAACATCAATGCTTAAAAAAATGAAACAAAATAATTGAAGACCTTATAAAATAGCCAGCAAGTGTCGTGTCTCCATAATTTCTGGCGCGAGAATGTTAATGGGTCAAATTCAGAGTTCAACTTCCTACACATAGATAGTCCATGAAACAGATATCAATTTGGCATGACAAAAATTAAATAAGGTGGCATAGAGAATTTCTTCTGCCTCCTGTATTGCAATAACTGGGAAGAGTTTTGAATGAAAATTAGCTTGCGTCAATGGAATATGGTTTGTTGCTTGACTATAAAATATAAAATATACAGAATCATCAGAGAGATGCCAGTTGCACTTGCTTGTCTCGTTGTCCTCATGAAAAGCAATGCGATTTTTTGAAAAGGGTTTTTACATGCACTAACTTGTAATATGGCCATGTCCCGAGGAGCGGGCACTGGGTCCTATTATAACTTCGGCAATAGGTCTAGTTCATTACCATGCTTCTTTAAGAACTGCTTGCAATTCTCGCCTTTGAAAGTAGGCATTGGGTCGTGAAGTGTTAACATCTTTCGAAATAATTTAGGCGATAGGGAGATTTGGAAATGGTTGTCCATCTGGACAATCTGCTGGTTCGAAATATAGTTCTTGACGCAACACGTGACCAAGTCCTTAAAGTAAAATAAAATAAAATCGGGGATACAATGTGCCGTTGCAATTTCATATGTTGAGATAACTTTCATTTGGGTAGAAGTGCACGAGTAGTAGTCATAATCTATGGACCACTGAAAACGCTGGTCTTCGTGCCCGAAAATATTCAGGGTATCTCCACAGACATGATGTCGAGCTGCAACCATAAGGCGATGAAAACCTTCCCTTGCTCCTTATTGTATTTAAAATGGATGTTGCAACATCATAATACAATCTCTGGTAAATCTTGGTTCAATGTGTTTTAATGGCAGATGTCCTTGACCTTTTCGCCTTTTAATGCCAATATTTTCAAGGCTAATAAAAGCATCATCAATTTGAATTGGGAAAGCGTGTGAAGATGGCAGGGAAATCAAGAAACTATTGAAAAGCAGGGAAAACATTGACAACTATGCAATATACCTAGATTTTGACAGAAGCAGGTTCAAGTCAGAAGATAATTTGTTGATATTTAGTTAAACAAATTTCATATTATTTTATTTTATTGTTTTTCTCTGTGGCCCAAATGAAAACTATGTTCAAATTGGAATGGTGGAGCAACATTTTCATATGCAGGCAGAGCCTCATATATGGAAACCTGTAAGGTACTAAAATTATGTGCACAATACCAAAGAGCGACATCATGTGAACACCTTTGTAGATAACAGCGAGCCAACACAATATTGAATTCTTGCTACGATGACATCTCAAAAAAACCAAAACAACCATCATTTTTTTGCGAATTCAAGATCGACAGAGGAAACTAATTAGATTCCATAATATTCTCCCATAACGACATTTTAATGGGAGATTACCTTGAGATTTCTGCTTATTAATGCTAATATTTTCGAACATCTCTGAACTGTCACCAGTAAAATCATAATTAATGTCTATTGGGAAGGGGTGAACGTGGCGAGCATGGACGGGAATTAAAGATGTTTTGGTGCTTTTTTGAACCTGGGAGTCCGTGATGAAATTGTAGATCACCCAAGTTTCAGATGGAATATGTATACTCAGAACACGGGGAATGAGAGTTCGATAGCGCGTACACGGGAACTCGCAGCCATAAAATTGGCTAAGGACACGAAACCTCTCGGTCGCACTCATGATACCAAGATATAGATGGATATTCAATTTGTGAGTTCGATAAAGAGTGAGGCTTGCGAGTTGGAGAAGTCTGGGGTCGAATTGTAGATAATCGGAGTTTTGGATGCAAGATTTTATCCGAACACGGGGCATGGGAGTTCTATAATGCATTGGGGGGGTGTTGGGTATGTGTTATATTCTTTGCATGTGTGTGTGTGGGTGCGTCAGATATGACAACTGCGTATGACGATCCCTCTAGTAGTATTAGCGGATTTTGCTATTTTTAGTGGATTTTGCTATTTTGAGCGGATTTTGCTATTTTGAGCGGTTTTACTAAAAATAATCCATGTTTTAGGGATTAGGGTTTTGGTATCTACAAAATACCTAAAAACATTGTATATATTGTATAGTGAATAGTGAAATTCGCTATAATGAATATAAGAAAGGTTTTCCCGGTTGAGGGTTTCCGGTATAAAATCTCTCTGTACTCTGTGTATGAGCCATTGATTAAATTTTATTTTGCTTAAGAATCTATATGCATTGCTTTGCTGAAATGAAACATTATCAAGTGTTAGTCCTTGCGATCTGTGGACTGTACGTGCACATGCAAGTTTAATTGGAAATTGTTTTCGAATCTTCAGTCGACCTATCTTTGTTGATGTCAATACTGGCTTTGATATTCGCAAAATAGGTTTCCAATCACTTGCAGTGTTTGAATTATATAGATAAGCCAACTTTCTTGTTTTTCGCTTGCCTATATGTAGTTCACAGAACTTAATCCAAAGGACATCAAGTTTTTCTGTTTTGGTATAGCCTTTGAGTATTCCATCTGCACCATTGACCAAGCCATCCTCTGAATCATAGTTGCAGGCATATATTTCAACCATCATTTCTAATTTCAGGACAAGCTGCAAAGGTAAAGTGGTTGTATGTTCATGACATGGCACATTTCCATGGTTGTATTCTTCCAGGTCAATTGAATTGACAATGATATCATCGCCAGACATGAGCGATAGCCTGTACCTGTTATGCATTGAAACATCCTGTTTGTGTAGAACTGGTAAGGGAATGTTGGTTCTGTTGGTGCAGGTCGCAAGCACCTCAAATTGATATATGTTAAGTCATCATATGTTTGGCTCTTTGTTCACATTCTATTCAAAATTGCAATAAATGTTTCATCTGTTTGGCGCATTGTAGTATGCAATTCAAAGCATTTAATATTGTCTCTCCATAAGTCATGTGTCATTGTTTCCATGTTAACTGTAGGTTGTTCAAATATCAAAGAATCTTGGATCAGATGTTCCTGGTAAAGATCCCCACAGAATATCATGACAATGTTTCCAAAGTATTTTGTGTGCACATGTTTTATGCTTCTTAGTCGGTTGTCAATGGAATACAAGAAGCGACTTCCAATCAAAGATGCTTCATCTATAAAGACATGTTGGAGTTCGTCATAAAGATTAGACAACATATCTAACATTTCCTTGCTAAGTGGAAGAAATTGTGACTTGTTGAAAGACATTAAAAATGCAGAGTGCACTGTTGCTCCACCTGCATTATATGCAACTTTTCCCGTGTATTCAACTATTAGGCCCTTTGGTTTCATAGGATCAGAGGAATTGTTTGAATCATATATTCGTATAAGCATTTGGAATAGTGCTTTCACTGTGAATGTCTTGCCTGTTCCTGCTCCACCTGTAAGGAACAAGTGCACATGAGTGTCCATGTTCAAGCATTTTTTAAGTCCTTTAGAATTGTTTGTTGTTCTCGATTCAACAAATGTCTTATTCTATGGTATTCATTATTTTCAATAAGGAAAGGATGTTTTGTGACTTGAAAACCAAGATTGATAAGTTTTTCACTGCCACCTGCTCGAGGACGAGGCAAATCTGCTTGCAAGTCATAGGACTCGCGGGGAGTTCTGGTTTTCTAGATCACCCCATGTTGGATTAACATTGTAAGTAAAACTAGATTCATTGATTTTCACTATAGTCTCAGAGGCAACATACACAAATTCCCATTTAGAGAAGTTATGTTTTAATGTCTCATCGAACGGAACGTATAGCAATAGTTTTTCTCTACAATATTTTTCATAGTCACAATGTTTATTGTATTTGACAAACCATATCACAAAGGGTTTTTTTTCTTTTTGATATGGGCACACCATTTTTTTTGTAATGCGATACGAATTCTGCTAAGCAGATATGCCTAATATGATATGGACGCCGGATGCTGGAGGTAATAATCAATAATAGAGTGACATAACACATCTTTTGAATTGTCAGGTCCATGTGCATTTCTCAAGTGGAGATGTGTTTATGAAGACACATTTTCTTGAACTACAATTGAGGGGTAGGGAAAGTGTAATGTAGATTTCTTGTTGAGCAGAAATTTGTTGAAGATTAAGCAATTTATTTCCAAGTGTACGTATCATTTGTATGGAATCAATATGAATTATTTCATTTTCTTTGCGTATTCTTCTAAATGTACTTGTCATAGATTTGTCAACGTTTGTCATATACGAGGTACAGTACGATGCTGCAGCACATGCATTGAGAACGCACTGTGCATCTGTATTTGCATTCCACATAACTAGCATGTCCTTGGAGAAACTGTTGTTCCAAATATGGGAAAGTTTTCGTTTAAGGAAAACTGTTGTTTGTTAAGCTTACATTGTATGGCTTGGATGTACTCATCTTCTGATAGATTTAGCTCTGCCAAGAAGTCATCAAAGCTCATCAACTCGTCAAACTCTCCTTGTTCTAGAAATGCAAACAAGGATTTAGATTTCTCAACAACAACATTGTCCTCTAAACTAATTGTCTCTATGATTCTTGTTGCTCTCATTGGCGGCACGGGAAAGTTGTATCTGCAATGCGAGTTTTTTCATTTTCTACAACTTCTTGTATGATAATGTCTATGAACATTGGCAAGTTCTAGATCCAAATGATCTGTGTTGCATGTTATGTATTTGTCCACAAATTGCTCGATCTGTGAATTGTTGTCAACTCCATAGACTGGTGCACCCTCTATCCACAAGAGTGCGTGGTCATGTTCATTCCCCCTATTCTAGAATTCAGTCACAAAAAAGTAGTCTGATATTTTTTTGAAAAACGTTTCATCATGGCATATCAATTGTCTTAAAGAATTTATTCTATGTCTATAGTAGTGAGTACATGTCACTGGGTCTTTTCTTATGAGGTAATCAATGTCATTATTTTCCAGTTTATCGGTTTATTTTTTACGTTTCCTGTTCCTATGCAACTCAGATGCAACAACCACCAATGGATCCCAACAATGCTCTGCACTTGTAAATGTAATGAAAAATGTTGGCAGGCCCAATTGCCAGATCATTGCAAAAATATTTTTCTTGTTTTGTTGCAAATAGTCATGAGAGATGCGAATGTTTTTGAAATCTATGTATCCAATATAAGATTTCATATTTTTTTCTAGGTTTACTTTGTACTTGACATCCTTGGAAAATAACTTTCTTCCTTGTAACTAGCCTTTTCTTATTCGGACTCACATGTAAGACATAACTTTCTCTATTATTATGCACATTGTTTTGAAAAAAAAAATTGTTATGTGACAGGAGAAGTCACCGCTTGAATGTAGTAGCTCCCATCGAACTATTTTATGATAACTGAATCATTCTGTAATGTCAGTGGGATGTGGATCTCCATAGAAGAGTGTTGGGAAGTTCATTTCCTCAGGGAATCTGTCCTTGAATATTCCAAGTGGACGTTGCCCCTCAGCAGGTACAATTTCGACAATCTTGTCTTGCAAGTCACGAATGCACTGTGAATTAGTGAATCCCTGCACCAATGTATCAACATGTGTTTCATTCTCTGATTCATCACTTGTATCAAATTCACTAGCATTTTTGAGAGTCTCTGCAGAGTTGTCATCCTCCTCTCTAAGAACACTGTTCCAGTTCTCATTTATACAAATGTTCTGTGCTTTATACAGTGCCCTGGAACATAATTCCTTTAATGCTTTCATAACAACATGCACACACACTTTGCCTATCTGATACACATTTTTGTATCGCAAGCGTCTTTTGAGAGCCACAACATTTGTCATTGTATCTCTAATGAATTGTGGCAAGGATTTTTGCACAATATCTAACTGAACAAGCCCATTAATAATTGATCCTGTTAATCCCATCCGTGGTTGTTTATAGCCCAAGGGCCTGATTTGTGCAAATGCAATTCACAGAGACACAAGTCTCTCTTTAAGTTCCGTAAGTACACTTACATCTAGTAGTGGTGTATTACATCTTATTTGGCCAGGGGTTGCAAATTGTGGCATTTTTCCATTTTCAAGCGACCGTTTGCATGGAATACAAATTTTTCCACTGGAAAATGTTTTATCATGTGCTGTCAAGCAGAGGTATTCTGCTTCCAAATCAGGTGTGAAAGACTTACTGTTTTTTGTGAAATTCAACTGATCGCAAATTACAGATGCAATGGAAGGAGTGTCTTTGATTTGTTTCATGTAGGTCTGTCTTGCATCTTTCTTTTGTAGGGAAGTATGGGTAGAAAGTGTTTGTTGGTTTTCATTGGTAGCAGTGCATAGTGTTTCTTCTAGCCCACAAAATGTGATTTTTTCCTCTCAGACAGTTACATGACCATTGTGGGATATGTGACTGTATTTGTTTTTGTTGTGTTGTGCATGAACAATTTTTTTTAGATTGTGATATGTTAGTTTCTCTCTAAAAGGAAGCGTAGCAATGTATTTTTTTCTCTCGGGCATGAACTTTTTCAAGTTGTGGTAACTTAGTCTATGTTTCTTGTTCAAGGGCAGGATGACCTAATGGCAAATGGGATGAATTTCACTATGATGCATGCGATGCTTATGCACATTCGATGCGGTTTGGATGACATTGACACTGGACACTGGAACGACAGTATTTCCTATACCACCAATGTTTGTTTCTCTCTTACGTATGAATTTTTTCAGGTTGTGATAACTTAGTCTACGTTTTTTGTTTAAGCCATGTATGGCCTCATCACAACTGGGACAAATTTCACGCATGAATTTTTTGAAGTTGAGATAACTTAGCCTATGTCATTTGTTTAAGCCCTGTATGGCCTTATCACAACTGGGATGAGTTTCATTCTCATTAAAAAGCATGCCATGTGTATGAAGATTCGATGCGGTTTGGGTGGCATGGACATTGAACCTTGAACCAGTGATATGTCCAAGAAAAGGTTGATAATGGATATGTGTCGTATCTGTTTTCAATAAGAGGATGTCAATTGTTTGATCATAATTTGAATCAATAGACTAGGAATGGGCAATGCCATCTGGCAGGGCCGACCATACCTAAATATTTACTCTGAATATGATAGATAGCCATTGCAAACAGAATCTGCAACCCTCCACATTTCATTTTTCATATGGAAGTGCCATGTTTACAAGGTATTCTTGCCAACTTGCAATTGTCGACATATTTTCTAGGAGATATGGCGAAAGGTGTTGATGCAAGCAGCTAAAAGCCTATTGGCTGCCGCCTATAATTACATTGCAAAAGGAATGTATAGTGTAAAGCCGAAGCGACTGCACATCGAACTCTGTTGCTAGCAAACAACAAATCGAATTGAACAGACTATCTCTACAACTAGATACAACAATTGTTGCTAGCTGCAAACCATGGCAGTCTATGCGATGCATAATCTGTTTCCACTGCGATTCAAGGTCTTTGCAAATGAGGGACAAGTAAATATGAGTTCCTCCAAGATTGCATATGGACAATTTTCTATACAGTAGTGGTTCATAATGACCACTAGCAACATTGGCATCATGGAACAAGATGCAATATGGATTGTTAGATGCAGTTTTGTTGAATAATAGATATCTTGTTTTTCTTGTTAATGACCATATTCCAATTGATATATTGAGCCACTTAGAAAACCACCGTATAAAAAATGTATCTCCCCAAAGTCCCCTCTCATGAGCAGGCAGAATTGGAGATGCAGACAACCACATCTTTGAAAAATACGTAGCGACATCATGTATTCCATGCAACTGCCGAAGAAAATCAGATTCAAGTTTGTATTCATACAACTCCAATGCCTCAAAGTCGCCATTTTTTAAACAACCCAAGAAATAATCTATCAATCCATTGCGTAGGTCGGTCGAGAAATAACGAAAATATAGTAGAACCTGAAATGCATCAAAAAGGCAATCTCCTATAGTATATGAGAATGCATTGAATCTAAAAATCACATTGCTATGCAACACCTCGTCAAGGCTGCCATGCATAATGGACTGTGTATCTGTTTCATAAGACTCAACATCTATTACTTGTTTCATCTTTTGAACTGTGATTTTGAAGTTGTTTCTTAGCTACTTTCAGTTTGTATGAAAACAGAGAAAAGGGGAAAAAAAGAATAAAACGAAAAAAAAGTAAAATAGAAAACTACAAGCGCGGAACTGCGTACCAATCCCGCTATGTATCCTTCAACCTTCTTCTTGTCAAATTCAATTCCCCCTAATCACCATAGGAGATGACAAGAAAACAAACCTACACTAAAAAGTGAACCAAACAGAAGAAACAACGCAAATAAATAACACTATAAATTTGTTGAGCACAAAGATCGATTTGAACCTATTCATGGTGGGCATCCTACAAGCTTCTCAGAGGCAAAAAAAATTCTACAAAATAGAAAGGACAGGACAAAGGCAACATGTGGATGCATTTCTTTGACCCAGAGAATAAAAGCATTCCTCGCCTCTACACCCTAGCGGATGGTTCCCCCTTATGATATCTCCAAATTCATTTTCTAAACCCCTTTGCATTGCAATTTTTGAAATAGCTATGGCACAATATGCATATGAAGACGCATGGTTTCCAGGAACATAAAATAAGAGCACAGAGAAAGATGTTCTGGAGGCAGGGACTCCTACCATTGAAAATGCTTGTCTGCAAGGTGCAAAACACCAAGTAGAAAAAAAACAATAGCAACAAAACGATGGCACGAAAACTTACCAGTCAATGAGGGATGACAAGAGCCCAGCCCCAAAACTTGCAATCCACAACAACATGTCCAACAACTTGCAAAGTTGAAGAACAACAAACCAGTGAACAACCACAAAGAGGTCCAACTGTAACTGAAGGACCTCAACTTTGCAAAGTTGAATCAAACAAGAACAAGAAGCATGGAACGAACCAACGAACAAGCATCAACCACTGGAACGAACCAACGAACAAACATCAACCACTGGAATGAACCAACAAACAAGCATCAACCATTGAACCAATGATGCCGGTGGAGAACAATTTTGCACAATTTCACTGCAAACAACACCATAAAAAAAATGGAACGAAACTGTATTGCAACATATCTGTACAATAAACATTTAAGGCTGCGAGACCTGTTAGGTAAACACTTAACACTGTCAGAATCGTCGAAGGACGTCGCCCTGTGCAAGCATTTAAGAAAGAATGCAATGTGGCAAGCCTGTTTATGTACGCAACAATGACAAAGACTCTTGAAGCACGCAACAATACAGAAAAAATCACACATAGTAATAGTAATAAATAATAAACAAATAATAATATTACCTCAAATCAGATCTCTTTGAACAATAGGGAATGTATTCTAAGGACAAACTTTAGATATGATAGCATATCAAAGATTGGGATAAATTTGGCTAGCAGAAAATGCTAAGACAAACATTCGAACTAATGCTAGCATTAATCCACCTTCAAGCAATGCATAAGAAAATATATGATTCAAAAAGACCGTATACGATCAAAAAGTTTGGATATGCTAATATATAAAACATTGGGAATAGCAAAGCCAACGATAAGACCTCAAATCTGTTATCCAATCAGATCATGACATATATGGTACTTTTTATTATATAAAAATCAATGTTTTTAGTTTCGTAGTTCCAATAATAGATATTATACAAATAAGGACTAATAAATAAATATAATTTATTAATTAAAAAAATTAAAATATTTTTTCACAATAGTAAATTAATCAAGATAATTTTATAAATTTAAAATTTAAAAATGGGTTTTTACAATAATAATAATAAATTGATAAAAATTATAAATTTCTTTAAAATTTTACTATGATATCTTAAAATAAAATAAATAAAATATTAAACATGTATATTAATCATCTAATTTAATCTCTCTTACAGAAATCCTATATATGTTAAATGTTAATTTATCTATCTCAAAAAAAATGGTAAATGATTTATAAAAATCCTTAAATGTTTAATTTATCCATCTCACACGGAGATGTTGAATAATTGATTTAATTATTTATCCTATTAAAATATATATTCTTAATATAAAAGCATAATTATATATATGTATTAAAATATATATTCTTAATATAAAAGCATAATTATATATATGCATGAAATGATAAATATTTTTAAGTTTGAGATAAATATTTTATATTTATTTATTTTCTAAAAAACATGTAAAAATAATATACTTTTACATTTATTGCAAATATTTCATACTATCATATTGTTTTTTTTTTATAAATTTTATATTCTCCTAAAGTATTAATATCACATAATGCTTATAGTAATGTTTAGATCTCTATATGTTAATTTTTTAATAACTTATAAAAATTTAAAATTTAAAATTTAAAACATGCTTAAGTATTATGTTATTTTTTTAATAACTTATAAAAATTTAAAACATAATTAAGTATTATTATCATATGTCTTGATTAAATAAATTTTTATGGTCAAATTCAAATATTTAAATGTAATTTAATATTTTACAAGTCTAATTATATGATATATGAATTAAGTATTATGTTAATTTTTTAATAACTTATAAAAATTTAAAACATAATTAAATATTATTATCATTTGTTTTGATTAAATAATTTTTTATGATTAAATTCAAATATTTCAATTTAATTTAATATTCTATAAATCTAATTATATGAAATAAGAATTAAATGAAATAAATTTTCATAATTAAATTCAAATATTTCAATCTAATTTAATATTCTACAAGTCTAACTATATGAAGTAAGAGTTAAACTAAATGTAAAATGAATATACGTTAAACATTGATCATTGATGTTAAAAAATATAGGTTAAACATTGATGTTATTTCTAAAAAAAACAAGTAAGGTATTAGATCTGACCCACTGTCTTGGTAAAATGAGTTTGGTAGGTAAAAGTTGTGAATAACCACATGGAAATATTCTTAATTTTTTTTTAATAATATTTAAATATAAAATTAAATATAATTATAATATAGTTCATAAAAAAAATTAAATTGAATAAAAAAATGTATAAAATAATATTAATATTAAATATAATTATAATATATTTCATAATTGTTTTTAAAATTGAATAAAAAATATTCATGAGATAACATTAATATAACATTAATGATTAAAATGCACTTCAACCTAGTATTCTACTCATCAACACTATACTCATCGAACCTATATTCAGCGAACTTATATTCAGTGCATAAAGCTCTAGTCAATGCCCATTAGTCCGTGTGTGCCAATTAGTACGTGCCCACCAGTTGTTGATACCCCATTTAAACACATTAGTAGGTATTTAGATTGACATTAATATATCAATCTAGATATTGATAAACATCATAATATCCACACCTTGTATAATTTGATATGTTATTGAACGTAAATTATATTGATCGACAAAAGGTCTTTGCCTATTGAACATTACAATATTAAAACACGAAATAAACACTATATCATTCAATTTATTAAAACATGATATAAACACTATATCATTTAACTTTTTAAATTAAAAATATCAATTAACATATTCAATGATATGTCTCATTATGTGCATATAAAATGATGGACATAATCAATACATGAATAGATGTGATAAATTAAATTGATCGATATCAATACTAAATTTTTCCCCATAAAAAGAGTATGTTAGTGACAATAGAGTTCAATCTCACAAAGCTTTAAACAACAAGTGTTGCATGGTAGCGTAGTCTCTGTCAGGTTGGAATGGGAATAAATGCACAGGTATGGAGGGACCGTGAGAGAATGAGAAGCTCGAAGTACTGAAGACACATGGAAACTGCTGCGGACACGTGGCTAGCAACAGGATGGACATGTGGTATCCATGTAGAAAAGGACACGTGGCACTCCGCGAAGCGTCAGCCATAAGACGTCAGGCTGCTACATGACTCTGGGAGTTTTCCTTCTAGAAAAAAACACAGTTCCCCCGAAGCCCGAAGCCCTGAATTCCCAAATTAGTTAATGATAATATTATATTAATATCAGGTCAACAAGTAATTAGCGAGAAAGCCACTTTGTGAGAAATTTGTTCCATCGCTAAATATGGCCAGGGGAGTTTTAAAATTCGCAGGTCGGTAAAACTTTAGTAGGGATGCTAAAGTGTCAGGGTCGCCCAGATGGCACAGTTGAAACTGATCGATGACTCACATTCATTTCAGAAAGAGAAGGCACACGAGCGTTAATATCCTAGAGCAATTCTGGCATTGAAACCATTTAGTTTTTGAAAATATTCTTATTCTAATTATACTGTGTTTTGCATAATCCATCTTGCTTTTATTTTCTTAATAAGATTATGTAATTTTTCCTATTACCAGTAGTGCAATAGATAGCTACTAAAAAGCACAGATATCCCCATCACCTGTAACTTGATATATTGTTGGAGTCTGACTTGCCATGTTGGAAATTTCCGTTCCTACGTTGTAGGTTTTATCACTTTAATGTATTTATGAAATTCATTTATAATGATCTTTGTATACTTCCTACTGACTTTCATCCCAATATTTAGAGTTAACTTCAATTTTCATAGTCACTTCTTTAATTTTTCCCATGGACAAAGTAAGCAACATCCATTTCATTCTACTAAGTAGAATTTGGCTTGTCTGTCTCTATATGTGTTAGGATAAATAAAGTTATATGTGGTGGAAAAAATATTTTTTTTTTTTTGAAAATGTGTTCAGTGTCGAAGATTCTTTGATCTTCTTGTGTGACCTCTGTGTTTGCTAGTTTGTAAGGACTCCACCAAGTCCTTCTTTGAATGCATATGTGCACACTACAAAGTATTAATTTGGATAAACAATCTTTAGTATGGGTGCACTTGTTAACAAATCTTTCAAACAGTGAAAGCTTTCTTCACACTCAAAAATCCATTTAAAGTTTACACCTTTCTTTTGCAAAGAGGTGATTGGCCGTGCAATCTTTAAAAATAACTTAATAAATATCCTATAATAACCTACAAGTCCCATCAATGATATGACCTCTATAACATTACTTGGTGTTGGCCATTCTTTGATTGCCTTATTCTTTTTTGGATCCACTACTATGCCCTCGTCTGGGATAATGTGACCCAAATAGTGGATCTGCGTCTCATAAAATGAGCACTTTCTCATCTTGGAATACAACTGATGTTCCCTTGACAGTTGTAGCACCATCCTCAAGTGTTGTTCACACTCTTCTTCATATTTAGAATAGATAAGTATGTTATCCAAAAATACAATAACAAACTTATCCAAGTAATTTATGAAAGCACCATTCATCAAACACATGAAGAAAAATGGTTCATTTGACAACCCAAATGGAACCACTACAAACTCATAATGGCCATACATTGTTCTAAATGTTGTGTTGTTGGTATCTTATTCTTTAATTCTCAAATGATAGTAACTTGACTTGAGGTCAATCTTCCAGAACATCTTCACATCTTTCAGTTGATCAAAAGGATCATATATCCTTAGCAAATAATATTTTTTCTTTATGGTCACCTTATTCAACTACCTGAAATCAATGCACAACCTTAAGGTTCCATCCTTCTTCTTCACAAAGAGCACTAGGGCAACCCAAGGTGAGACACTTGGGCGTATGTACCCCTTCTTCAAAAGCTCTTCCAGCTACATTTGTAATTCCTTTATCTCTAGTGTGCACATCCTATAAGGAGTGTTGGATAATGGGGTTTCTCTAGGAATCAATTCAATATATAAATCAATGTCTCTCTTTGGTGGAAAACCTAGTATCTCACCAAAAACATCTTCAAATTCTCTCAGAATTGTATAATCTTGAAAATTCGACTGCTTATCCTTGGCTACATATTCCATATGAGTTGCATATATTTGACATCTTTTCCTAGAGATTATTTTCAGCAACAAGGTTGAAATTTCTTTGATTGTTACTGCCCTTAGAATACCTTGAATTATTATCAAGTTCCCTTCCTCACCAAGACAAGTGAATTTATTGTTGTAATAATCTAGGACAACATGATGCTTGTTCAACCAATCCATACCAATTAGGCATTCATATGAACCCAAAGGTATGATATTCAAATTTACCTTTGTGTTGATTCCATTCATGTCCATTGGAAAATCCTTAACCACCTCAATGATTTTTGCCTTAGCTCTTGTGGCTCGTTGAACCAACCAAGATTTACCATACTTTCTTCTTTTCCAATGAAATATCTCAATAGCATTAAAATCTATGTAACTATGGCTAGCTCAAGAATCATTAAAATGGATATGGGATAATATCAATCTTACCTTCTATTTCAATCATATGAGATTGGTATTCTTCTTGCTTGTTTTCCAAGGATACATAGATCCTTGACATGTTTCTTCCCATGTATTCAATTGTATTAGGCTCCTACATATTATGAACAACCCTCATCCTTTCTCCTTTGTGAGAGAAATCTCTATACAATTTATCTCCTTCACATCCCCAACATTTTATGGGCTACTATCTTGGCCATTTCCCCAAAGAGTCTGTCATCTCGGGTTCATTTTGTGTTGGCTATTCTTGAGAACTATTTCTGAAAAATGGTGGTTTATACCTTTTCTTTATTTGCTCCATATTTCCTTTCTTCTTGTCATCCCAAGCCTTTTGGAAAGCTATCCTTCATTTATTCTTCTCATAAAGATACTTTTCTTTCCTTATAGTTTCTTCCAATGTTTTGGTCTCATCAAAATGTATTTTTTCACTGTAGAAAGAAGGTAGTCCACTCAGTAATATTTGGATTTTAACTTTCTCATCATTTATGAAGCCAACATACCTTAGTAATTCAAGGAACCTCCTCTCATACCCATCCATTTTCATGCTTCCAATATTGAGTTCAAATAACTCTTTCATATTCTAATCATAATAATGTTATGACAAGCATTTCTTCTGAAAATTCTTTTTGAACTGCCTCAGTGAGATCCTATTCTCATCAATGTGCTTAACTTTCTTGATTTGTGTAACATCCCCGACCACCAACAAGCAATGCAATTCTACCTACACAACCTTAACTTCGCCTTTAAAGCTCCGATACCAATTTGTAACGTCCCCGACCATCAACCCCTCTGTCGGTCAATGCTATTATGCAGAACAATCTCATAAATATAATATGCATTAAATCAAATTAACACATTTAACATAGAGTTATTGTTACCATTCAGATTTAAATAGAATTAACATCAATTCATACATGCAACATAACTCATGATAACATTCAAGCATCAATAGCACAAACATGCATAACATATAAATTAATCATAGACTGATACTTATCTTTTCAAGTGGAGTAACACCACCAATTGCGTGCAGACCTTCCACGAACCTCCCAGCCTTAGACCGCGCTGCTCGTCACTCTCAGCAGTAGGTCACCCCCAAGCTGGAACTAATCTCCACCGGGCAAGGGAATCCTAGGATAGACAAAGTCAATAGGAAGACACACAGTTTATGCGGATGGATTCTCTCCCAGGAGCCACTTATGCCCACTTCTCACATACTCTCATTCCCCACATGCCTGTCCCACCCCAGGAGTATACACCTTCACTATCACACAGGACAGTCCTTCGGCTGCTAAACCTCCCTTGCCTTGGGCTTCAACAACATGTCGGACTGGAATTCTCCAAGCTTTGTGGTAGCTACAGGTTCCCACTTACTCCGCACACTCTCTCACCTGGAGAGAGTCGCTCACATGCCTGACAACCTACCTATTCAACCACAACCACCTCCCTCACCTGGAGAGAGTGTTGCACACAGGCTTGGAAACCTGCTTCTTCAGCTCCATTCCACCATAAGGAGGACAACAGTAAGTCTCAACAAGGAACATATGACAATATCCAATCACACTCATCCAAGGGACTGCATGGCCACAACAACCCACAATTATAACACACACGGCATAAACAATTACGGTATGCTTAGGTTTCACAGAAGACAACAACCCAAACAATTAATCACGAACTCGGATTTGCAGTGTGGATAAATTAGGTTCACATGACACACAGGAGACACGGCTTAGTCCACGGGTTTGCCATTGGTTTTCAGGGTGCATGACAAGGAATCAACACAGACTCAAACGGTTTAGACGAAGGATGCGTCGACGTCTTAGGAAAACATCACGGTTTTCTAGTTTCAGATTTGCGTGAGGGTATGCAGAGATCAGACACCCACCACACATGGTTTAGACAACAGATGAAATAATGGAGGACAAACCCCCATAACGGGGCCGACACATGTCGCCCATGAAGCTGCATGCACTCCATCAAGTATGCATTCCCTTTTCCATGAACTTAGGATAAAAATATACCTTTCACACCACTTTGTAATAATAATAAATTATTATTCAAGGATTTAAGCCCTCAAGCTTAGCCCCTCTTCCAACCTTTCATCCCCCTCTCCCTTACCCATTATGTGGAAGCTTAGTCCCCCATCACTCTTTCTTCGTGGTCGGTCGACACACAATGATGTTTATATATTATATTAATGATCTGCATAATTACATATACAAAATCAGGCTCCTAGCCTTTAACACCTAGGCTCTTCGGCCTAATCACCAAATAAACCTCCTAGATTATTATAACTCGGCTCACCAACCTAGAAAACATGTTTACAATTTATAAATACAACCGAGGCTTGTCCTTGGGGATATTACAATTTGGTCCCACCACATTAAGACATTTCCTTGAAGATGGTAGATTGCAACTCTGGTTTCTACATGTGATGAGTAATTATGCAATACTCATTCCCAACAACCAAGCTTTCTCATCATTTATGAAGCCAACATACCTTAGTAATTCAAGGAACCTCCTCTTGTTCTCATCCATTGTCATGCTTCCAAGCTTGAGTTCAAATAACTATTTCATCTTCTTATCATAATAATGTTATGACAAGTATTTCTTCTAAAAATACTTTTTGAACTGCCTCAATGAGATCTTCTTCTCATCAATGTGCTTAACTTGCTTGATTTGGTCCCACCACATTGATGTATTTCCTTGAAGATGGTAGATTGCAACTCTAGTTTCTACATGTGATGAGAAATTATGCAATTGAAAGTATTTTCTCGTTCCCAACAACAAAGTTTCTGCTTCTTCATCTTTCTTATGATCACCATCAAATGTAGGAAGCTTGATCTTCCTCACCTCTCCTTATAAATCATCTACTTCATACCTCCTTTTATGATGTCTGACATGATAAAAACTTGGATTGCTTTCCGACTCTGAAATTGCATGTTCCCTTGTAGTTGATTTCCTTGGTGAATGGTGAAGATGTCCACTAGCATTTCTAGAGTTCCTAACACTTCTTTCTTCCTCTCTCTGGCATGAGATTTGTGTTCTTAAGTCTTCCTTGAATATGATTATTTATCTATTCTCTTTAGAAAGATGTTCAAACTTTGTAATAGTTAAGTGTTGATGTGGTTCTACTCCTCTTGAGCTCTCATAATATTTTCATTATCTTCTCTGTAGCTCAACACTTTTCTTTGTATGCTTCTTGTTATCTCTACCAACTGTATGTGTTCCACTCTTCCTTCTCTATGCCCATTTAATCCATTATTTGTGTTACCTAAGCTAATATGTAACCTCCTAACTTCCTCCTCATGGTTATAGGATCCCTATGCATCCTCCATATCTATGGTCTTGTTCCATACTATTCAATTCCCCCCCGCAACAAGGCCTCTCTCACTGTACCCAACCCCATTCTTAAAAAATTACTAATATTAATTTTATGGAAATTTGGAGCATAAATGGCCAATGCTCCTCTCCAAACCCAAAAATTTCAGTTGATTTGGATTTAATCTTCTCTTGTTATGGACAAAATAAGATTTTGGCTCCATTTTTTTTTTTTTAAATACCTCAATCTTCACTGACATGGCATCCTTGATGATGTCACATGGCACGTGCCCACTAATGTTGAAGTCAAGTCCTACATGTCATGATGCTCCACGTTTTCCATGTCATCTACCTTGGCCACCTTGGCCCTACCCTTCCATCCTCTAAATCTTCCTTCTCTCTCTATTTCTTCTTTCCTCTTTTATTTTTCTCTATCCAATTTACTTTCTCCAAGTCGTGGCCCACCTGCACCTTTTTTTTTTACACGACACAATCACATGAATTTATAGAAATTGGATAGTTGAGATCTTATTTCAGAATAAGAAGTGCTTCTTTGATAACGATGCAACTTACCTCCAATAAATATGATGATTGAGATTAATCCAATCTAATGGTCCAAATTAATTTCAAGCTTAAAGATGATCGAGGGTCAAGGTGCTTCTTAACCCCAAAATATTCAATAGTGGCGATCCAATTGATCCAACGACCCATATCTGATTCATGATTAAGGGTGCATGACCATTATCGAAGAAGTTTACCTTGAAATATCAAACAATTGAGAAAGATTTGATCTGACGGTACATATTTGATTCAGGCTTAAAGGTGTATGATCCTTATCCATGCCACTTACCCCTAAAAGATTCAATGGTCGAGAAACATATTATTTGACAACCCAGATCTAATTCATGCTTAAAGGTGATCGAAGGTTAACAATGGCACTTGACTTTGAAATATCTAGCAATGCAGATCCATTAAAGATGATTGGGGATTAATGGTTCTTTTGTTGATTTTTCCTAGAATTCAACCCTTGGTATACTCTAATACCATGTTGTTATTTTACCACTTCAACCCAACACCCAACAGTTAGCTCAAAACAAAATCACTTTATCTACTAAAAGCACACTTGAGTAATCGACTAAACATGCAATGGAAGAATATAGTAGGAAACCAAAATCTTACAAACAAGACACTAATTTTCGGGTATAAACCTATGGAAAAACCCCATAGGGAAAAATAACTCTAATACGTTTTTATTAAGGTCAAATAAGAGCTCCCGTAACAAGGAAAATGATCCACTCAGAGAAATACAACTACAAAAAAACTTGGCCAACTTTGTTATGTCGTACACCCTCTGAACAACATGTTTTTTGAGGTATACATGATTCACCTTCAATAGACCCACGTACATACGCGACTGTATCTTATGTGATGCGTGTACATGTATGGAAAAATTTCATATAGAACACCCCTTTCCTATGGCTTCAATCCTCTGAAACCCACCCACGGATGCCTCTGCTCTCTCTTCTCATTGACCTATATGATCTCTATATGGAAGTCCTTCTCCACCTATCCAATATCTTGAATCATGTTCCTTTGTGATGCAACCCTCTTTGCATCAACACTTGGATGAAATCTCTTCACCCTACCTATGATATATGCTCACTCTCGTGTAAAAAAAAGTCCTTCTTTGCTGAACTACACTCCTAACTCTAGAAAAAGTTCTTTTCTATCCTCGACCTTGGTCTCTCACCAAGGTATTGATCTTGATCTCGATCTCTCACCAAAGTCTCTCACAAATGTATCTCACACAAGTGTCTCTTGATCTTGGCATCTCACCAAAGGTCCTGCCTTAACCTCTCATCAAAGTACCCAACCTTGATCTCCCATCAAGGTTCTCTTGATCTCGGCATCTCACCAAAGATCCCTGACTATGTTGACTCCCTCAACACAAGTTTCTTCTCCCTTCTTCTAGCATTTATTTTATAATCATGAGTTACAATCTATTTCCATATCCAAAGTGATCTACTCACTTCGTATTTAGATTAAATGTTGCATGCTAAGCATGTTTCTTAAATAACTCAATTCAGTAATAAAAACACTTTTAATTTAATTAATTCCTTTTAACTAAAGTAAACTCACGCTAGGATTTCAATGAATTCCACATGCTAGACACATTCCAATGCAGAAGTATCTCTCTGATGCTACCACTAACACCAACACTCCCTCTTAGTGAGGAATGCACTTCTCCACTGTGGACTTGACTCTATCTTCACTACCAGATCCGTTACCATGTCTGCTCTCCAATCCACCTGATTGGTTGCTCCCTATGACACATAAGTTATCCATGCCAGCATGGTCTGACTTATCTTCGAAGACTCACTTCCTTTGAACATGCTCTTAGAAGCCTCCTTATCCTGAGCATCCTGCATGGTCATCTCATACCATGACTCCTTCTCGACAGACTTGGAAGGTTACTCCTTCCGACCTGGACCTGGATATTGAATCCCTTTGAGCTGCTCAACCTTCAGAGCCTCTCGCTCCCTATTCTCTATCACTGACAATAATCCATGATCCAATATTCCCTTGGATCCCTTTTACAGGCTACCGTCCTGGGATAATGGTTCACCTAAGGAATACAAATCAACAAATATCCAAGCCCTCCAAACCTCAATATCAGTCCTTCGATATTGTTGATTGGTTGATATATCCCTTGCTTCTTGTTTGGTCCTTTCCTTTAACCCTTCCCCACACACTTGGATGAAAGTTCTTCTCCATCCACTCAATGAGATCTTACTCACTCATTTTGTGTGTGTCTTATGTCCACTGAGAAATAGACAACACCTGCAACCGAGCACCTATGTTGTCGTTGTACGATCCTATACTTGCAACTCCTCTGCTGCCCAGATCTATGCTTGCTGCTAGATCTATCCATTTCTCATGAAACTATGATGGATACTCCTGTGATTTCTCTTCTCCTTTGGATTGATTAGATCTCTAGGTAAAAGTCCTTCACCCCTTTCTGAAATATCCTTGAGAAAAATTCCTTCTTTGCTCTATCTATGAGTCACTGACTCCAGTATATCTATCACCCTCTAATCTTTGGATGAACTTCCTGCTTCACCCATATGAGATCCCCTTGAGTCACTGTCCTTTGTGGCTCAAGCATTTGAGAAAAAGTAAGTCTTTGCTCTTAAGTGGATGATGCAGGAACGTGAATGAAATTCCTTCTTTGCTCCTATGTGCTCTCATGTGGCTTAGATCTCTAGATGAAAGTCCTTCTCCACCTATATGAGATCTCCTTGTTGACTGCTTGGCCTCCTACCATTGCCTAACAAATCACCCTGTTGAAACTGCCTCTGTATTGATCTTGTGTGACCTTATACGTGCCTATCACCCTGCAACCCACATATGCACATGAATGCCACCACTATGATCTGTGTATGTACACATCTATCACCATTGTGACCCATGTATGTACACGAATGTCCCTTTTGTAACCCGCGTACACCTTCGTACACCTACAAAAACTCATATTCTGTCTCAATATTACTGTTTCTCAGAAATCAATCCTTTGATTTTTGTTTGCAAGTTTGTAGATCTGCTAAGATCTCCTGCAAATCTGAAAAATTTGCTGCAAAAGATAATGGATCTGTGCTTAGTCCTTCAAGCACCCACCTCGTCACTCATGATCTCATAGATTTTCTTTTGTAACCCTAGATCTGAACTTGATCTCTCCCCCGGTCACTCAGATCTCATAGATATGTCGATACCATGTGCACTTGGTTTCCTCCCAAAGCAACCTTGCTTTGATACCATGTTGATTTTTCCTAGAATTCAACCATTGGTATGCTCTAATACCATGTCAATATTTTACCACTTCAACCCAACACCTAGCAGTTAGCTCAAAATAAAATCACTTAATCTAGTAAAATCACATCGGAGTAATCAACTAAACATGCAACGAAAGGATAAACAAGGAAACCAAAATCTCACATACAAGACACTAATATTTTTGGGTATAAACCCCTAGAAAAATTCCAGAGGGAAAACCAGTTCCAATATTCTTTTATTAAGGTTAAATCAGGCTCCCGTAACGTGGAAAATGATCCACTAAGAGAAATACAACTACATAAAAACCTGACCAAGTCTACGCTGTCATACAACCTCTGAACAACACATTTTTTGAGGTACACATGATTCACCTTGAACTAACCCATGCACATATGCGACTTTCTCTTCTGTGACCCGCGTACATGTACGTAAAACTTTCGTACACCACACCCTTTTCCTGTGGCTTCAATCCTCTTAAACCCACCTACGACTGCCTCTGCTCTCTCTTCTCCTTGACCTATTTGATCTCTAGATGGAAGTCCTTCTCCACCTATCCAAGATCTTGGATCACGATCTTTTGTTATCCAACCCTCTTTGCATCAACACTTGGACGAAATCTCTTAACCCAACCTATGAGATCTCCTCACTCTTGTGTAAGCAAAAGTCCTTCTTTTCTTCTACACACCTCACTCTAGAAAAAGTCCTTCTTTGTTATCCTCAACCTTGGTCTCTCACCAAAGTCTCTCACAAGTGTATCTCACACAAGTGTCTCTTCATCTTGGCATCTCACCAAAGATCGTACCTTGACCTCTCATCAAAGTACCTGATCTTGATCTCCCATCAAGGTTCTCTTGAACCTGGCATCTCACCAAAGATCGATGACTGTGTCAACTCCCTCAACACAAATGCCTTCCTCCTTCTCCTAGCCTTTCTTTTATAATAATGAATTACAATCTATTTCTAATCTCCAAAATGAACTACCGTTGAGATTACTTCTCACACTCACTTGAGATTTATATTACATGTTGCATGCTAAGCATGTTCCTTCAATAAATCAATTCATTATTAAAAACACTTTTACTTTAATTAATTCCTTTTAACTAAAGTAAACTCACACTATGCTTTCTATGAATTCCACATGCTAGACACATGCCAACGCTGAAGTACATGTTCAATGCTACCACTAACATCAACAACTTCTTAACCCTGATAGATATGATGGCCAAGGACAATCACGATCGATGATCCACATTCAATTTGGATTAAGATATGTTCTACCGATAAGAAGGTATTTCCACTCCGAATTAACCTTGGGATGAAACCTATCAACGTGTTTTCACTTGGTGTTTCCACGTCATCCTTGATATCACCCATACAAACGATTTCAAAATCTCCCAATTTTGCCAATTTCGTCT